>DWHP01001969.1:0-15108 GCA_018247895.1 Parnassius honrathi | reverse complement strand
GAAAAAAAAATTGTCCCGCTGGGTTTCTTGCTGGTTGTTCCCAGGACAGAGGTTTTTTGCGAACCAGTGGTAAATGATAAAAGTGACTTTCAATAAGAATTGTTATAATCTATATTGAATAAAAAAGTTTCTGTTTCTGTTTGTGTCTCTATGTTTGTGTTTGCGTGTATTAAATTTTTTAAAATACTGTTGGTATTAACAGAATTTAAACATATGCTTATTTAATATTGTAATTAAAAATGTCTAATTATATATTAATATTTTACATTATGTTAACAATATAAGTAGCGTCCCTGTGGCACAGAAACCTTCGTAAAAAGGGCAGGGAGCGGTCAGAGGCGCGTTACTAAATAATTCCCGTCCGAATCAAAGCTCCTCCGCTTGGGTGGCCGCCGATAACAATAATTGTTTTCACTCCGAATTCACTAAAGGAAACACCAAATATCTAATTGGAATTCCTCATTAAATTCCCAAAATTCGGGGCTAATTAGATTCTAGTTTGATTGAACTTTGTTTAAAACATTTATTGGATATTTTGACGTAGGTTCATTCTATTCTTATTTGAATATTTACTTATTTCATCTCTTATTATGTCGTATGCAGAGGTAGCTCAGGGGATAAATGCTCGCTTTAAATTTTACAGTACGCGTGTAACCTGAGTTCAATACTGCCGGCAACAATAAAATTATTGCTTGCAATTTTAATTGCTGATTTACCACGAGTTCGGCAGTTATCATCGTAAGGATACGTACGTGTGTAAGAAGTTATAAAAAATATTTCGAAGACATTTCAGTTCCGCTAACAACCATTGGGGTAGCGCGTCGGACATTTACTTGCCATTAAATCCTTTCAGAAATGAGAAGAGGCCTGTTCTCAGCAGTAGAACTTTTATAGGATATAAGCTTTTAAGTTAGTAGTATGGTTGCGTCGTGAAAAATTCGCCATCATCAAATTTGTTCCTGTCAATGTTAAATTAATATATTTTTTAATATTACTCTGCACTTGAAGTTTCTTTGTTATCTGTTGCTGTTACAGCATATTAAACTCCACTGCTGAACATATGCCTCCCCATAGACTTCCTCGTAGTGGGGATATTTGCCATTGCTGCCACGCTTGGCAAGCGGGTTTGTTGGTTTTTTTTATTTTAGTCGTTAATGGGAAAATGCTTATCTCCTGATTTGTCTTCCTCTGTCTCCTTTTACGACATCCACGGGATGATATGGAGTAGTTGATATTCTTACACCGTTACCACACGGCCGATCTTAAATGAATATTTTAACATTAGCCTTTCTTCTTTTGTACCAATGGGAACCAAATCAAATACTTTGTCTTCTTATTGGTTTCAGTTTTCACGATCTAGTTGATGTGATGTTTGATTTCAATTTCAATACAATGCTAGACTTATTATCAACAAAAGTTTCATTTGTTATGGTGGCCGATCACAATGGAGACAGGCGTGGTAATTTTCAAGCGCGGCCTTCAGCAAGAACTTATAGTAAGAGAGTCTACGATCCAAGATGTTGTACTTCAGAGCTTCTGATACAAAATGCTGGCACTATGACCAACTCGATTGGTGAAGTTCATTGTACGACATTAAAGGACGTTCTAGCTCAACAAAAATGCTGTTCATCTCAGCCCGGAACACTAAATACGACCGCATTCATTAGACTTAACCTACGCAAGCGGCATACTCAGCAGGTGCTAAACGCCGAGTTCGAACGTAGTTTGGTACCTTTAATGTTAAATTTTCGAATTCCATTTTCGAATTCCATTTCCGAATTCCATTTTTACATTTGTAACATGGTTACAAAATTTGTTGTATGATGATACGGGGAAGTTGCTGATTGTTTTAAGTTGATTAATATCATAAGTAAATAATATTTTTTTTAATTTATTAAGAAACCAACGGCGTTCTATATAGTTTACATTAAACAACAGTAGTCTTATAATAATTACAATAACAAGTTTCCACGAATTACTACGACAAAGCATACTACGGTCGTAATAATTGTTATCGGTAGGTATAAACTCATATTTACACTTAAATCGTTAAAGTGAATTGTTGAGTGTTGTTGATTTTACCGAAATAACCATTATTAGTTAGTATGTTATTCATTTTATATGAAAAACAGCAAATATTTGTTAATGTATCTTTTAGCACATACACCTGAGATACAGGTTTATCCTAGTCCAGGTGCCTGTTATTGTAGACTATTTTTTTAATTAAGACTTCTTGGAATTATTTGTACAGTTTATTAAAATGAAAATTATTATTACTAAAAAAAATTGACTCTTTCTTGACTTTTTCTTTAGCGGTGGGGATAGCATTACCAGTGTGAGGGTTCGGAGTAACGCATGTCAAAACGCGCGTTATTTGATATATGTAGACCAAAACATAAATAACAATAGACACAATAAGGCTGTTATTGTGGATGACTATGATGAGTCAAACATTATTATAATTCTTACTATTTATTATACTTAACAAACGTGTAGGAAATGGTCGCATGAATTCGCGCAAATTAGCTATAAAACACATATTAAGAGAGGGGAGTAATTTTCGTAACCCTTTCAGATAAATTGCAAGTGCGATTTCCATTTGAAACACACGGGGCCGACATTAAGGTTCCTCAGGCAGATGTCCGAGGGACGCTTGACCGTTCCGGGGTTCCGTGGGGTAGAAGAAAGGGCTCATTTTCATTAGGCAACTAAGCGTCAGAGAATTATACATAGATTTATACGAAGTTAAGGTTCTCAAACTTTATAATTTTAAAATTCAAATCATCTTAAAAGTATCTATTTTAAAGATGTATGCCACAATAAGTGTAATAAAATGGTCATTTATTGATTAACTGGTGGTGTCCTTACATCACACTTAATATTTCAGAATCTCTCAAAAATACTTATACTTATATGAGATTTCAAACACCATCTGGGGTGACGTAAAAGAATCCATCACCACATTTGGTCACGTAGGTGCCAAAAACGGCGACTGTGGGAACTACCATAACCATTTTATCGTCAGGTCGCGGGCTTCAAATTAGCTTCGGAAGAACGATGGCATTAGTGAGGCAGCGCAGTGCTGCACCATCGCTCGGTTGCCACTAATTTTTTGCCCACAGTCGTGACGATTGTGGCAAATCATTCAGTATTGGGAGTGGCCATTTTTCAAGCATGGACCGAAGAGTGCTGAATAAGAAGATTTCCGATACACAAAAAAAACTATCTCGTAGGTTTCAATCCGAGGCCGATAGATTTGTTTTCAAGTAGCACTATGAAGCATATTTTTTACAGAATAGTGTAGAAAATAAAACGTAGAATTATAATAATTAAGACTAATCAAACAATAGTTTGACAATCGCTGTATTTGTTAACGAGCATTGAGGGCGAGTCCGGTGACCCTTCCGTTTTCCCGAGCGCCGACGAGGCACTTTTTGTCTGCGCACGGATTCCTCGCCCAAGAAACCACGCAAAGCATCCTATAAAGGCGATGGTTCAGGTATGTGCACGTGTAGTATTTGATTATTCTAATTAAGAAAATACCATCTTATCACGTGGTCATAAGGCTTGGAATGCAAAAACTACTATGTTATTAAATATCCCGACAGTATATTTTATATGTGAATTTTATTACAGCGAGCACTGTTGATTTTGTTACATTAAATTAGTAATATATATAAAATTTACAAAACGTGTTTATACCATTTAATTTGACTTAAATTTTCCTCGTTTTATTTGGACTTTCAGGACAATTCATGGGTTTTTACACAGATTTATGGCAATTAGGAAATTCTATTCTAATTATCCCTCGAGAGCTGTGGTAGCTCAGATGGTTAGCGCTCGCTGTGAATCTCACAGTACGTCAGCAATCCAGGTTCGATCCTAGCCGGCACCAATGAAATTGATAGTTGCAATTTTAAGTGCTGATTTACCATGTGCTCGGCTGTGAAGGAAAATGTCGTGAGGAAGCCTGCATGGCTGAGAAATAAAAATAAAACATTTCGAACACATGCGAAGTTCGTCAACACGCATTTGAGCAGTGCCCAGCAGTGGGACGTATATAGGCTGTAACTTTAACTAACTTTGATTACCCTTATGAAAGAAGAAATACTACACTTTTAAATCTACACAATATACTGTAGTATACATAAAAAAATAAAGTTAGGGCATATATACGTTTTACTGGCACAGGCATCCTCTTATTTCTGAGAGGGTTTATCGCAAGGAAGTGTCCAACATGCTGCTCCAATCCGTGTTGATGGACTTCAGATGTTTTCTTTTTGTAATTTCTCAAACATGCAGTTTCCTCACGATGTTTTACTTCATCACCGAGCACGTGGTAAATAAACATTTAAAATTGCAATTTACAATTTCATTGTGATTCAATTGTGTATTGTGTTTACAACGAGTGCTTAGACCCAGAGCTACCACTGGTCTCTAGTAGATATTTTTAATTATTTGTGTTACTATTTAGTGTCGTAAAACTTAGCTATTATTTAAACCCATTAAACTACATACCGAATATATATCGGTCAGTAATGATTTCGTAATATAACAAACCAAGTGTCACCTGGTAGTGGTTCTATTTGCTTAGAAGTCCATCTGGTTAGGTAGCTCTCTTATATATTTCTACCTCAGTCCATGGCTGCAAGAGTGACTTACAGTCAGGTATTGTCGAATTGTTTGAAGAAAGTCCTCAAGACCGAATTTCATTCATGGCGGCCTCTCTCAACGAAGGCTCTCCATCTGCGCAGGACTGGATCATTGTACCCGAGTGCATGCGCATGCACAAGAGTACTCTTTATTCCCTCACTCTCATATTCCAATGGTACAGTAATCCGAAAAGATCAGAGAGAGATCAGCACCAAGATCAACAGCTTTATAGTGAGAATTTCTTGTTAGAAAAACCCAATAATTGGTTTTGATCTGACCCGGGATTCGAAAGCGAGACCTTAAGATCATTAATATTGTCTACGACCACTACACCAAAGTTATAGTCAAAAAAATTGTTGGAATGTGCTAGAAAGATAATAGTGGCTTCCCAGAGATTATTCGATTACCATATAATTTTCGCCAGATATTAAATATGCAAATCGGCGACGGAGAGCTGCATCAGAATAAGAAGTTAATCCTGCAATAAGAAAATAAAACCCTATAATGGAAGAAGCACTTGTCTAGCAGTGAGATTTTGAGGATACATGAAAAGTAATTTTAATCTGGAGGTTGCCGTGGTTAACTACGACATTGTGACATCGAACACCTCAGTCCCCCGTCAGTGACTATGGGTGCTGCAAAGTGTTCGAAATGTCGGGAGTATAAAAGAAGTTAATACACGTGATAAAATCCCTAAAAATCGACCAATTGCGAGTCGAATTCGCGCATGAAGGGTTCCGTACCATCGTAAAATACTTGTCTAGTAGAGTAGCCCCTTAATTTTTTAATTTATTTCTATTTTTATTATTTGTTGTTATAACGGAAACTGAGATACACATTCTGTGAAAATTTCAACTGTCTGCCTATTACGGATCATGAGATACAGACGGATAGCGGAGGCTTAGTAATAGGGTCACGTTGGTTACCCTTTGGGTTAGTCTTAATTTTATTTGGATGAAAAGTAATAACCGTTTATAACCCTAATATTATAATAAGAAAATATTTCATGACATAGCCCTAAACTTACGTCAGTGGTCAAGCCAATTACACAATCGTTAAATGTATGACGTTCTATGTCCTTTTTTGCCGACAGCACCTATGCCGTTATTTTAAGTTTAATTTTTTTAATATAATCTAATAATTCCATGCTTTCTTAAATAATCCTATTACATTTTTCGACTCATTATTAAATTTTGCAAGTTAAAAGATTTTGAAAATAAAGGCATAAAATAAAGCGCTTGATTTTTATTTAAAATAACGGTAAACTTAGTCTGATTATATGACGGGCTAACACGTTCATGCCATTAACCCTCGAGTGCGAAACCGACTTTTGTTTTAAAACGTAGAAAATTAAACTTTCTTTTTTCGTTGGAACAATTCTAAGCACGCCAGCAACTTCTGTTTTAGCCGCACCCTCACATGCTTGTGGAAGTTTAAAAAGTTTCGTTCGGACTTTAAAGCGGGAATACGTATATTTCTCTATACACATATGCCTAAGCCCAAATATTTTAATTGGACTGTCAAACAAGAATGTGGCGTAAAAATTTATTTCACAACACTTTCGAAGGAATAACAAATGAATGAAACAGAAATTTTTAGACGAGTTTGAGATTGTATGATATTTATATCTTTTTATTAAGTTTGTTGTTTTTCTGTCCGTCTGTCGTTCAGGGTGGAGTTTAGTAACTTTGAACTAACTTACCGATGAATGCAAGAATACGACAAAAAATTTAGTAAAATAAAAAAATCTGAGATGAAAAGAAGTATGCAGTTACTTTAACTTAAAAAAATTCTACTCATTACTATCATAGAGTATTATAATTTTTTTAATAAGATTTATAGATACCAATATGTAGATGTTTATTATTTATAAACATGTACAAATCGTTTACGCTCCTTTGTTATAAACAAGTAATTTCATTTAATTTACTTTGAGAATTAACACTATCGCATTTCTAATTAGGTCACCAAACAATGTTCTGGAACCCAAATGCAACAAACCTTGACTGACCCAAATATCCGAATAGCTAGCACTTTCCCCCGACCGCTCGGATGCCTCAAAACATCGCCTCAATGGCTCTCCTATGTTATTGTCAAAGTAACGTTATACGTGTAGGTAGTACGATTAATCAGTCTGCGCACACAGTGAGAGCGATCGTGGTAGCGGCAGCGGGAGCGTGTGCGGTATGGTAATTAGATTTAAGAACAACTGGGCGGGCGTCAGCCGGAGAATGGCCTGCATTAATTTGAGCTTCTCTAACGAGGACGACGGACTTAGACCCTGCGTTTCTGTGTAAACTGTGGAGTCGAGTTGCAATGATAAATATTTTATATGAATATGTCTATGTGTTATAATGTTAATATTTAGGAATAGAGCTCAATAAAAGTTATTATAGGTATTTTTGTGTTTTGAGAAACTAGCTAGATGTTTTCTTCATATTCGTATTAAAAATAAGAATCACAATGTTATAACAATATAGATAGAAGTTAAAATGATTTTTTTTATAGAAGAGTGGGTAAACGAGCATGCAGCTTACCTGATGGTTAATGTTGACCGCCGCCAATGAACAAGTGAAACACTACAATGCGACAAAACTCGTGATATCATCCATAACATGTGAATGGTTTGCGGTCCAAATCCGTGCGATTTGTAAGAAGTTTTCTTCCTCTCACAAATTCTTTGTGGAATCAACTACTACCAGTTATTTTTCCGGACTGATATTACTATCTACTCTTTTTCAAAAGGCCGAAAACATATCTGTTACTCCCCTGGTGTTGCAGTTGTTCATTGGCGTTTAGTCACTTCTGGTGTCACATCTGGTGAGCCGCAAACTCGTTTGCCCTCTCTTATACAAAAGGAACTAGGTGAGTCGCAAGTACGTTGCTGGCCTTTAAAAAATAATTAAGCTCATTTTAAAAAATAGTTAAGATTTTTAAGTCGTTTCGGTCCCGAAAAATCGCTAGTGTTTTTAAAACAAATGAGACTAGAAATCTAAACCTCGTTCGTATGTTGTCGACGTACGAACCTAGTCTAGAGAATGGTGTGCAGTACAGCGCAGCTTAGAACAGTCACTTGATTATTTGACTTTCGATTGAGATTAGTTAGTATCTTGTTCGATATAATTCTATAAATTTAGTTTATTCAGTCAGAGTTAAGAAAGAAGATCATAAAGTAAGGTTGCTACATCGAGTTAAATTGTAATATAAGTCTTGTTGCTGTACGAAATGAATAATGCAATAAATATCTTAAACAGCAATGAGTATCTTGAGAACGGTACATTTAACGTGACACCACGCTGCAGCATCTGGCTACAGCACAAATAGATCGGCTCAACTGGGGAAGGATCATGCTCGCACTGAGTACTTAAGTTGCTTAAGACGAGAGCAAATTTATTTCGTCTTTCGTATGGTGAGCGTAAAATTGAAATCATTTTTTTACTAGTAACGCGGGATTCTATAGTCAACATGACAAGTATTTAGTCGTTATCATCATCATCATCGTTACCACTAAAACCTCCAAAGGTTCACTGCTGAACAATTCTTAGTACGAATATCACAAAACACAATCCCGAGCAAATCCATCGACTTTCTGCTTATCGTCACTCTATCTTGTGGGGAGATACCATAGGAGACAACCATTTAAGAACCTTTCTTCCCCATCGCTTGTTGCTTCTTCGAGCGATATGGTATGAATATTGCTACTTCACCTTTTTATAGAAGAGAGAGCAAATGACCATGTGAGCCACCTGATAGCAACTGTAAAACTAAGGGAATTACAGCAGGCATTGACTTCGGTGATCTGATGGACCATGTCGGTTACTCTCGTTCTACGACGATTTCTTCCTTATAAATTCTATCATGCTGAGATAGCTCGCTGTACTACACTTTACTGCTAGCAGCGCCACACAGACAAATATATTATTTATGTTATTGTTTTATTAACAGTGTAGCGGCGGTTTTAGCCGTGTAGTGGCGGTGTAAGAATATCCTTATTACCCCGTAGGTGTCGAAAGAGACAATAGATGTAAACAAAGCAGGATGTGAGCAGTGTCTTTCTAATAACAACTAGAAAAAAATTTCGTTTGCCAACCCGCCTGCTAAGCGTGGCAGCAATGGCAAATATGTTCTGAATGATGATGATTTATGGTTTGAATGAACGAATTAATTATTCTAATAAATGTTTCAAATATATTTTAGAAGCATTATGCTCAGATACTTCGCTTTTTTATGTAAGATAGAAAACTAGAAAAGAGAAATAATTTTGTAGTAATCATATACTAATTAAAACCCAATAAACATTTTTAAATCTTACAACAGCGAATTACAGCAAAAAAGGTTCTTAAGTTAAAGCAACAATTAGTAAAGTTATATAAAATAAATATTTTTAGTATTTACATCGACTCCTTAGCCACTTTGTGCTAGGCAGTTGTGTCCGGCGTAGCAGCGGGCTACGCGTCCACTCCACTGTGTTTATTGCAATCTGGCGGCTAAATGCTACTGCTTACCCGGCTTATACTGCCCTTTTGTTATACCCGATTTTAGCCCCTAAATATTTATTGCCATTCCATTACGTTGTAAATTACTTACGTTGAAGACTTATTTCATCACATGATATTATAATTTAAATACACATATTGAATTTTAATATTAAATTTAATAACAGTGTTACAGAATGTGACTAACGAGCACACAGTTCACTCGATGGTAAATGAAGGATATGACACATTAATACCTTCATCTATCCTCGATTAAAATACAAAATGCAGACTGCGTTAACAACCCTGAGGACTAAGATAAAATGTCTCGTTTTCAAGAAAAAGGATCTCCGGCTCGCTGCTCTTACCGTACGAAATACAGCAGCATTAAACTGCTATTTCACGACGCTAGGAAGTTTTTCTTACATTTTCTATAGTTGCATCTTGCGACAGCCATGGAACGAAATGGATGGAATGTCATATGCCGCCAACCTATTACAACTTACTTTTTTATGGCTTATATTTTTTTACGGTTTATATTTACATTTTATGATAACTTCTTGTCCTTTATCAATCCATAATTGCGGTACCAGAATGCTCTATCTGGCATAAACGGGATGATATAACGCCATCTTTCAAAAGGCATATGATTTTTTCAACATTTCCATCATTTCTTACAGCGTCTACGGGACGAAATGGGGTTGATTAATTCTTTTATACCGCCGATATAAAAATGCACTACAATCACTGGTAAATTCTCTTCAGTTTTTAGTAGTATTTATGCTTCACACTCCGTTATGTCCAATTTTAAACAGTAACAGAGCCAATAGCATACCAGGCTTATTAAAGGGGAAAAGATAACGAGCACATAATCCACGTGATGGTAAGTGGATGCTCCGACCCGTAGACATCTACATCTATCTTCGATGAAATACTAAATACAAATGCGTTGTCACCCCTGAGGACTAAGATAGAATACTTCGTTTTCAGTTAAAAGGGTCTCCGGCTTCTTACTTTCACCAAACGAAAGACAGCAGTGTTAATCTGTTACCCCTTATGATTAAGATGGAATGGCTCGTTACGACAAAAAGGGATTTTTGGTTCTTTATATTCACCATAAGAAACACAGCAGAATTATTCTGTTTTACAGTGCTATTCCGTGAAAGCGCCGTCGCATACCAATTTATGCTGCACCTATGTATAGGTTAGAATAGGCGCAGCGTGGCAAAAAGGCTTTGTGGAATTTGAGACATGAAGTGACGTTAGTTGCTTTCTTTGCTTGAAGTAGGTTAAATATGCCTGTTGGGGTTGCTATTTATAATTAGGTGAAAAAGATGGCAGTGGACTACCTCGAATTCATTTAAGCATTATCATTATACTGTTGTTATTTCGTTTCGAATCTGGGATAAATAAATATCATACTGATTGATATGTGGTAGTTGGGTAGTCAAGCACTCGCTGTAAATTTTGCAGTACCTACGTGAAATACCAGCGTAAAATAGCAGCTTAATACCGCAGTGTTTCCTATGGTGAGTATAGAGATCCGCAGACCTCTATCACGATCACACATAACGCCAGTATAAAATAGCAGATTTATGCTGCGCTGTTGAGTATGGTGTGTGTGGAGAACCGGAGACTTTATTTACTGGATACGACCGCTCGATCCAGTCGACCCAAGCGTCGCAGCCATATCACACAACGCCACTACACCCACACTAAATGTGACAAACACTGTTTACGAATGGGACGCGTCGCACCCGTAGACGGGCACGACGCGTTCCAGCACACACCGCGTACACACCGTACTCCCGCGTTCCTGGGCGGTTCTCACCGCTCAGACCATCGACCGACACGAACTGAGCAGTCAGAGACAGGGGTCCGCACTCCCACGCTCGGACAGCAGCTAGATAGCTCAATTAACGCCTAAAAAGGAGACATGATGATTAGTAACAGTACCAAATCATAAACCATTTCATTATCATCCTCACGTCCACTGCCCCTCCATTTTTAATCAGCTCGCGGTCAGATGAAGCTGTAAGTGTCGCATAGACTAACAGCGCAAACATCCAGAAACTAGAACTACTGGATACGAGGCATTCCATCTTAGTCCTCAGGGGTGACAACGCATCTGCGTTATGATTTTTAATCGACGATAAATGTAGATGTCTATGGTCACAGCATCCACTTATCATCAGGTGGACTGTGAGCTCGTTTAATTGCATTTTTAAATGCTGACTTATTATATCCTTGGTGGTGAAGGAAACATTGAGAAGAATTCTGCATGTTCAAGGAATAAAATGTTTTAAAGACAAAAAATGTGTGAAGTCTGCAAATTTGCACCAAAGGCAGTCTGGACTAATACCTCCATAATTGTCTAAGAAAAGAAAGGAGATCTGTGTCAAGCACAGTAAATAAGCTGTTACTTAACTCTTTTACAAATTTCTTATACTTAAGCGAGTAATTTATATTAAAGAAACAGATTTGTTGTTGTGGTAAAATCCGTAATATTACTTTTATTTAAATCATGATACATCGATAATAGTTTATAGTTTCAGTTCTCAGTCTTATCTTGATAAGGTGTGTAGGACGCCTCCCACAAGACTGAAGGGATGACTTGCCAACCTTGTCTTTGAACAGGTACCCCGCTAACTTACGAATGGAGCCCCTTAGTGGTGCAATATATCCATTCGAAAGAGCTGAACCCGAATCTTACAAATTATGCTGTACAAGTAATGGGAAGCAGCATTTCCGTGTTATTGTATCATCTCTGTGCTAGGCAACCTGCCTGATAGTGCCTGGTGAGTGCACGAGAAGCCAGGGCAGATACTTGCAGGGCTTGCTGTTACATAGACTCTTATGATTAGAGACGCGAATCAGTCTTCATTAAGAAGGTTTAGACGCTACATCCTATGCTGCCTCCGATAATATCTTTTAATAACTGAAGCGTTGTTCTTGAGTACGGCTATACAAATGATATAACATTCTATTCGGTAAATGGATTATATAATTACAGTGGGCAATCTTAACATGACTACAGTTCTTACTCGTAAGATAGAAATTTGACATTTATAATAATAATTCATTTTTGTGTATATAATTTCTTTTCAAATGTTTTTATTAAAACTTTTGACGTTTATATCATGAAATGGAATGTTTGTTATATTTACAACAATTTAGTAACAATTGATTTTAATTGTTTTTTATGTTTACACGAACATTACACATTTAAATAAAACTAGTATTTACGGATTTTATCGTGTATAAAGAACACATAGGTGCTGTGAGAAACCAACCCTCCGGGAAGTCTGCAGTCTGATCGTACGTACGGGATCGACATCGTCACTACATCTGATTTGATAGACAAATCATCGCTTAAGAACGTCAATGCCTTCCAAGTATGTTTTACGAGACTATTGAAATCAAAAGACTTCCAAATTTCAATAGAGAAAATGAGTGGGTAGAAGTAGTCTCTAAATATAAGTTTTAATCGTTTTAAGTGCTGTGGGTCGGTGCGGTCGGATGCGACCGCTCGGGATTTGCCGGGCGCATGCGACTGCGCGGAGTTTTTATTAGGCTTGAGGGGTTAAAACGAAACAACACATTACAACGAAATCAAACGTGAAAACGAAGCGAAGCATGATTCTCACCAGAGTTACACAAAGGTTTTATTAAATATCCATAGAGCCTGTGCGAAGTGGACGCAAAGCAAAATAAAATTTTCTAATCGACGGTGGCTGCTTATTCTCTGGTCAGCCAAAGGGTTGTTGAACTATCTCCCTCGACCCTTAGCCCTCGCAAACAATGTGCCCTCTGTGTGCACGGACTTAAATAAAAGGTTTGATTTTGTGTTGTAAGGGAGCTCGTTTCAATATTTGAGCAGCGGACCGACCGATCTGCATAGCTTTATTATGCCCAGCCGAAGCTTTGAGGTCTTCAAGTACATTATTATATCTCTTGTCATACATTTACAGTGTACGTAATTAATATATATTGAGAAATAATAATATTTTAACAGAATGACGTTGAACTGCAACTTATTCATACCATGTTATACGTGGTAGAGCCACGCTGCAGCTATATTATGGGTGTAGAATGAATGGGTTGGCTCGACTAGTGTAGGACCACAGTCTCGCAGAATACCAGCGTAAAATAGCAGCTTAATGCTGTTGTGCTTCGTATTGTGGGTGTAGAGAACCGAAGATGGAACGGTCCTCAGGGGTGACAACGCATCTGCGTTTTGATTCTTAATCGAGGATCAATTTAGATGTCTATGGGCCACAGCATCCACTTACCATCAGGTAGACTGTGTGCTCGTTTGTTCCCTCTATTCTATAAAAAAACCCTTATATTTCGAAGTGCTTCTTTCTCAGCAAAATATAATAGAGGAAATACAGTCAGGGGCCATCCCCACCAATAGTTTGTAATTTTACGAAAATTCTGTAAAATTAATTTCATTAATAAAATTCTTTATAATTTTTTATCAGTAATAGATCTTTATTTTGGAATTAAGTAGCGAATAAAGCCTGAGTCAGGTTGCTTGTGAAATGACAGCTGCAACGAGCGCCTCTAATGGCTATCAGAAGGACCGAACATGACATGAAATGAAATGGGAGAGATTTGTCAACGGGCCGACCCGCGATGCACCTTATAGCGAAGTGGCAGAGACTGTAATCAAATACGCGATGCGAAAGTTCAACACGAGGCGAAGCAAGAGGGCTGTAAAGTTTAATATCAATGCATTGTTGATAAAGATGTATTGCATTGTAACCGACGATTTTCTTAACGTGATAACATTTGATGGTATCTTTTATACAAAAACTCGAATAAAATAGAGGCTTAATTTTCAGCTAGAGTATATGCCAGTACTGAAGTAGCTTTATTACATTATTATTAGTTGAAGTATATACCATTACTCAAAAAGAGCGAGTAAAAATCACAAATCAACAGTTTGCTATAAAGATGGAAGAAAAATGAACAGAAATTTAGGACCTGGTTTATAAGGCTGTATGAAATAGTGAACTTATTTCATACAGCGACAAATTTACATGCTTGTGATCTTTAGGATTCTAAACTTCTTTAGGATCCTAAACTTAAAATTTTCAAATAGCATCTATCAGAGGTAAATAAAAAAGTGATGTCAATAACTGCAAATTTTACAGCTGCTGTTAGAAGGTAGATAAAAAATTATATTTATTTATCTTCAAGCAATAACTATAATGTAGTTTTTATTTATCATTATTTCTTTATTCATAATATAATGATTTACGAAACATAGCATCACACTGTGTTGTGTTAATTTTTCCCAGATCGTCCGTTGACCAAGTCACTTCACATATGTGTTAATTAAACTGTCATTTCTCGATCGACAGTCCGTTTTGTTGTCGTTATGGGAATATTCCTCATCGTAAATTATTTGTCGTTTTTTTAAAGGAGCATTGTTGTACTTACTACTTTCAGGCCTCACGTTCGTAAGTCCACTTCATCTTAGTTACGAAGATCGCTGTTTCGACATTGTAATAGCCTACACCCTAAAAAAGGGACTCCTTGAAATGTATGAAGGTTCAGCGTAATCGCCAAGTTCATCACGTGGTTTTAGAATACAATAACTTTAATTTTTTAACCCAAACTCTATTTCACGTTACTATTGTGAAAAATTTCCGGTTTATTAATAAATGTTTCGTCGATAGTCTCGGATTTAAACTATGATTTAAGAAGAGTCCTAACTGTTAAAATAACGTAAGTCCCTAAATTAAAAAGGAATAAAAAAAGAATATTAACTAAAGAAGTCCCTTAGCCTGCGGCGCTAAAGTCTTCGCGGCCAAGGTCCACCATCCCTCCGTACCTTAAATATTTTAGTTCACATATTTCCGTGGAATTTCTTACGTGAATCAAATTCTACCTTAAACTTAAGACTAATTATAAACTATTGTTTGTTAAAATACGGTTTATTTAAATGATAATTCCTGACATAGCGATATTC
>DWHP01001968.1:0-15108 GCA_018247895.1 Parnassius honrathi | reverse complement strand
GTTTTTTCTATTATGTCAATAAGATCAAAAAATATTATTCATGCTTCATCAGTATGTAATTTGTATCTAAATATCAAAAAAATACCGAGCATAGCTCGGTCAACCAGGTACTAATTTCAATATAATTCGATCGAAAAGTGTATCATTAATTTTATTAAATGTTTTTGACAGAACTTATGACCTGACTAAGTATTTCTTTTTTCTCTATACACATTTGAACAACCTTTGGCCATTCCGTAAAGGGTTGTTTTGAAAAATCGCAAAATCCGTATTGAGTTATTTTATCTAAAGAGTACTTTCAGTTAGTTTCGAGTCAAACGCCCCGTAAAATAAAAAGTTTAATACAAACAATACCTTACTCCGAAGAGCGGGGCAAGCGTAGGGTTCTTGATTTTATTAATTTATTAGAAATAGTAACTGACGGTTTTTACTTCTCTGCTGAATATATATTCACATTAAAATTAACTATATCATTGGTGCTGCCTGAGTCTAATTTTAATCACGGCCTTAATTTCATAATCCGGTTTGGTAGCTTTTATCTACTTGGAACTACTACCACAATATCATTTAATAATCTATGTTTATTTAACACAAAGTCACATTTAAATTACATAACCTCACATGTAACTCCAAATGCCAAACATCTAAATACCAATGTAATTTTAAATGGGGAGGAGCCGAGTTATGTCGATACCACCATTTTTCTTGGAATCATAATGGACGCAGAGCTTCAATGGGGCCCACATATATCGAAACTAGTAAGCAGACTTAGGCCGCCACATACATACGGAATTCCGTTTCAGAATTCCGAAACGGAATTCCGTATGTATATGGCCAACGGGTCGGCCACACACATACGAAATCCCGTTTTGAAGATGTGTGAAGGGTCTTTCATTTTATATGGGTTTGCTACGTTCGGAATCCCGAAACGGAACGAACGGGTCGGCCACATAACTACGGAATCCCGTTTTGGGCCGGCCACATACTACATACGGTATTGCGTATGTATTGAGTGGCCTTAGTTCTGCAGCATATTATGCTGTAAAAAACATTAAAAATCTTACCTGTGTTGAAACAGCGAGACTTGTTTACTTTACCTATTTCCATAGCATAAAGTCATATGATATTTTGCTATGGGCACACGCGATTTACACTGAAATTACACATATTTGTTTTACAGAAGAGAGCCTAAGAAAAATTTATGCTTTAAAATCTCAATAGCCGCTCGAAAAAAATTAAGGGAATTAATATATTAACCTTTGTCCTTCAATACATTTATGAAAATGTATTGTACGTACTGCAAATACTAGGAACAAACAGTAGTAGAAGTACCAGTTACTTGAGTCATTAATTCATTCTTGATGCTTTTACAACAAAATTCCAAAGAATATACAAAATTTGACCGGCTCAAAGTTCAAATTTTACTAAAGAAAGTTTGTATAAAAAGGGGTATTATAATATTAAGGAATTTATGGATCATAATAACCCCTAAGAATGAGGTGGTCGCTACTAGCCTATTTCTAATTTGTTTTGTGTTGTTAATTGTGTAAGATACGTGATTGTAAGCTGTTTTTTTAAGGAAAGTCTCTCTGGGCTTCTTGCTGGTACTTTCCAAGACAGAGGTTTTCTTCTGAACAAGTGGTAAATTAAACAAAAGAGCGACTGTCAATAAGTATTATTTGTAATCTATACTGATTAAAAAGATTCTGTTCCCGTTTCCGTTTTATTGACATTTTTTTCCATAATAAGTTGTTAGTAATAATAAATGTCATTATTACTCGTTTCCTTTAGCAGGATTTCGATATAAGTATGACTTATGGCCTTATGGCATATAGACAGCCGAGTGTAAACATTATTGTGAGTCAATATGACAGTATAACTGGAAACAATGTTGTGTAAGTGTAATAACAGATCCGAACTTCCTTTACGAAGTCGCTCTGTACCTGTCTCGAATAACAAAACTTCTACTGAAGCAGCCCGTGATATTGCACGGACTTGTGATACTGTATTATTATAATAATATACTCTAAGTAAATATAATTTATTAAATAAACTATAAGCTCGATTTTGCTAAGCTGAAATAAGTTCTGCGGTTGATGTTTTTATTATACATATTTTAATGACTCCACCAGCATCTATACAAAGTCTCAAGAATCTGAACCAATTTTTGAAATATTTTTACAGTCTATCTCGAGCATCTCTTGTACGACCTGTTCAAAAGCAAGTAGCACATCTTACGGCGATGGAAATGGTAGTCCTTTCAGTAAAATTTTTAAGAAAATAAAAAGAAAAATCAGATCTGTAAGAAGGGTGACGCAAATACTTAACAGATCTACTGTCCAAGCCCTTGCTTTGAGCGCTGAGTGCGTGGGCACGTTGTTACGGTGATGCAGCAGCTCGCGGAACCCTGTATTCGGTCGTTTGTTGTTCACAGCCCTTAACAATTCCGGCAAGCGTTTGTTACAGTACCATTCGGCATTGATGCTTCTTTAATTTTGTATAGGCATTGATACCAGATATTCCTGTCTAAGTGAATTCCGCTTCTCGATCACTGCATTTTAGTATTCGTTGGTTCATTTTAAAACAGCTTTTATCTATCAATTTGTGTCCTGTTTACGCAGAAAGATCTCATAGTAAATTTATCAGAAAATATCAATAAAAAAAACCTTAAATGTACGATACATTCATATTACGTCAACCTTGTCACCACATTCGTAATGACCCTACAAATGATTTCTTATAATGTATATTAATTATAAAGGCTACTTGTAATGTTGGGAGGTTTGGAGGATAAAATTAATTTACTGAATATCTGTTTTAAACAGATAAAGATCGAGCACAGATCAAACTTGTTCTATTCAGTCCAATTTAGAAGGTTCGTTGTTCGCTTATTGCTTGCAGTAATGTGCCCTTTAACTTTTATGGCCTAAAGTTGCGAAATGAGTCCGACCGGAGTTCAGAGGGGACTAACAATATAGGGCAAGAGTTTTAACAGTGCTTTTTGTTAAATTAGTATTAATTTTGTGACTAATATTTATCTAGGTTAAATTGTGAAAGCAAAGAGTGATGTAATCTAGACTAATGGTATAAAATTACTATTATATACATAAATTATTATTTATTTTAAAACCATTTTCTGGAAAGTTAACAAGAAAGGAACTCTGCAGCTAAAATATTTTAGTACTTTTGAGCTACGCTTGAGCTATATAAGTTGTAGCATGAACGGGTCGACTCGATCGGGGTAGGACCACGCTATCACGGAATACAAGCGTGAAATTGCAGCTTAAAACTGCTGTGTTTCGTATGGTGACTGTAGAGAACCGGAGACCCTTGCCGAAGATTCACTGGAAACGAGGCATTTCATCTTAGTCCTCAAATGTGACACCGCATCACCGTTTTGACTCTAGATATATGTAGATAGTAGTAGATAGTCTAGAGGATAAATGTAGAGGTTTATCGGCCACTGCATCCACTTACCATCGGGTGTACTGCGTGTTCGTTTATGCATCCACTTACCATCAGGTGGACCGTGTGCTCGTTGATTACTTTTATTCTATAAAAAATCTAAATAATAAAATTCTAATTGGTTTCTTGTAAGTATATAACAGGTCTTTACTTATGAAATTGCCGTTCTGCAGTACTGGCCTTTTCAAATCAAAATAGTTTTTGTTTGGTTAAGATTTCTAATTTCAAATTAATTTCATTTAAAAAACATGAAATTCTTTTTCAAAATTAGTCATTTGTGTATTGATTAGCGTTATATATTCATCGCATTTGACTCTTGAGGTACGATTCCATAGCCGACAGCAGACAGCAGCAGCAAGCGACGCGTCGTCGACAACTGGTTTCTATGTAGTTCTATGAAACACGTTCCGTAGCTAGCAACACGACGTTTGCCTAGCGGCAGACCGTAGGTTACTGAATATTATATACCGGCAGACGACACTGTAGTGCAACGTTGCCAGATACACTGTAATTACAGTAGATCCACCGTATTTTCACGCCTTCTACAGCATACCGTATTTTTATAAATAGAGTGTATTTCGTTTTATAATGAATGCTACCTATGGAAAATATAATATGCGTCGTAATAGTAAGAGCAACTGTGTAAATTTTCTGCCAACCGACAAGATGCTAAAATCTTTTAACGAAGAAATTTACAAAAAAGGGGAAGCAATCGACAGTGACAGTGATTAAACTATTTTGTACATTAAAATATTAAGACGTTTAGTTAGTTTGAGTATGTTATATTTAAAATAAATGCATATTATGCTTCATAATTTTTTTTTCATTTTAATTACACTGTAAAATACACTGTATTTTTTCGTCATAAAACACTGTATATTTCTCTAAAACACCGTAATTTAATGTAGACAACACTGTATTTTCGAAAATCTGATCTGGCAACACTGCTGTAGCCCGACCGCAGATCAGCTATGCCGCTAACGCTCGAGCGACAACACGTTGAATTTTTCTTAAGAAATGAGTTTCACAGATTCCGAGGAAGAGAAACTGATAAACCAGGCGGTCCTTTATCCCGCACTATACGTTCCCTCACTTCCTCTGCATTTCAACATAGGACGTGTGTCTTTTCTCTTTATACTTGTATAATAAAAGCAAGTCATCATCATGTTCTTCCTCTTCTAACAAAAGATACAAAAATAAATCGCGATCGCTAATTTCAAACACGTCAGACATCACGTCCCATGGAACACTCGCAACAGACTGGACACGGGCTGCTGCCGCCTGCAGTTGGATTCGGAATCGTGACTGCAGCGACATGACGCCATGACATGTCGCACGTCACGTCACTTGCTGTTGCTGCCTGTAGTCGGCTACGGAATTGCACCTTTTTTCGTCATCATAGATACGTTAAAATTTCGAGTAATTATACAATATGAATACCTTCGTAGCAGCAAAGCGGCACATGCGACACGCGTATTCTACAAACGAACTCCAACCACCTGTTATTGATTTGCTCGCTTCCGTTCTGGATGTTTTAACTTGAAAAATGAACCCCTTGGTCATCCGAAAACTTTGATCAACAATGACGACTTAAAGGCGAAAGCTATACACAATGTACGGCTGAATTAAAAGCAGGTTTCGACGTTAGCATATAAACAATACCAAGCCATTTGTGTCAAATTGGCAAGGTAAACAAGGCAACAAAATTAAAAATTTTGTACAACTGACTTCAGTATAAATAAAATGAGAACATCATCAATATATTCCAAGTCATTTAAATACGCATTGTTAAGGATAGCTCAAAACTTTCTGATCAGATCTTGATCAAATTTGTATGGAACCACACAAGAAGCACCAGCTTTCAAATAAAAAAAAATAAAAATCGGTTCAGAAAAATATTTTGAGGAAACACATAAAAAACATACAGTTGAGTTGAATACCTCCTCCTTTTTGAAATTGGTTGAAAAAGCTCGACAAATGGGTGCCCCACGAACTCAGTGATCGCCAGCGCAAAATACGCGTCGAGACGTTTCTTGCACTTGGAATTGGAAAATTGAACCAAATTGTTACCTGGCACGAAAAATGGATTCTGTTCAAAAATCGCAAGCGTTATGCCTGTTGGTTGGATCCCGGTTCAGCACCTAATCAAGCCCTTAAACGAAAACTTACCTCTAGAAAGGTGATGGTCACCGTTTGGTGGTCTAGCGCCGGTGTTATTCATCACAACTTCTTACCAAACGGGATGGGCACTAGCACTAGCAGATATGTACTGTGAAGAACTGAATACAATGATGTAGAAGCTCGCATGTCTCCGACCAGTTTTGGTCAATCGCTCGTATCCGCTGCTCTACAACGCGCGACCTCATACTGCACAACGGACGGTCTCTAAGTTACAAGAGCTGGGGTTGGAAGCTGTTCGTCATCTGCCAGACCTTGCTCCTACAGACTTCTACTTTTTCCGGAGTTTGGATAATTTTTTTATCGAAAAAAATTCAATACTCGGGAGACCGTACAAAATGCCTTTGAAGAATTTTTTGTCTACCGTCCAGCTGATTTCTTCAAGAAGGGCGTCAATAAACTGCTACTGCTTTAGCAACGATGCATCGATTGCTTGTGGTATAATTTTGATTAAAAGAAATAAAAAATATAAAAAAGCACGTTAACTTATTCATAAAAAACGGCCATTTCATAGGCAAAGACCTAATATTGCGTTAATTATCATTTTTATTTTGTTTTTTACTGTATATTGCTACCCCTACATCAAATTTTCAACACTCCATGGGTTAACTGGTAGAGAATGTCTGAAGGTATTAAGTCCGTTCTTTGTATTTTTTGACTTAAAATAAATGCAATAAATAATAACTAAATAAGTAATTGAAACACTGTCAGCTTACGACTACACAAGAGTATCCACTACCACATATCGTCCTATGGGAGTTGTACGAGGCGACAGAGTAAAACAAACCAGAAGATGGACAGCAGCGTCTTCCTAATAAAAATAAAAACGGCGGTTATTAACACGTCTGCCGATATGGCAACTATGGAATATATATCAGTATACAGTGGACGTTTGGTAGGCTGTACGGTAAAAAAATTGCATCTGCAATTTCTAACTGTAACGGTAACGATAATTGAAACATTCGTCAATTACATCTATACCTATAATTATTACTAATAATATTAATCTTCTGGTTCGTTAAATCTTACACCAGCTTCTGTTCTATCAACTCGTAAAAGTTATGAGGTAATCTATGGGGGAGGCCTGTTCAGCAGTGAACGTTTGGTACGCTGTACGGTAAAGGTAACTGTAACGGTAAAGGCAATTGAAACATTCATCAGTTACATCTGTACCTATAATTATATATTACCAATAATATTAATCTTCTGGCTCGTTAAATCTTACACCAGCTTCTGTTCTATCAACTCATAAAAATTTACTGCTGGAATTTCCCGCTGTAGAGTGGTTTGTAGGTAATAATTTAATAATACCAAGCTTAATCATTATCATATCTATAACGATATAATGATGAAGCGTGATGATAACTTCTAACAGTTCCCTGCTGCAGTCTCTTTTCATTTTTTAACTTGAATTATATAAATCATTATTTACTACGGTGGAACATAGAAATAAATTTGTAAAAATGTTCAGCAGATGATGATGATAATGAAATTGTAATATTAAATCATCGAAATATGTTATTAAATTTGTAGATATTATTGAATTATAACGTCATACCTTTTTTTCCAGGTAAGTGGCAAGGAATCCAATGAATCATGAAGATGGATGGTGATAATTAACTTTTGTAACAACGAAAGTAATTTAACACACGTCAACGAGTGTAGGTAGTGTTGCCCCAAAGCATATTCAACTTATCCCATATATCTAGAACCCCTTTCACTTCATAGAATAATAGAGAGGAACCTTTTCGAACAATTACAACTTAGAATATACTATATAAAACCGGTAAAGAGACCGCGAATAATTTTGCGATATAAACTTATCTCAGGTGCGTAAGGCCGTAAATATACAGAGTACCTACTTTAAAGGTATCTTCATAGTTAATATGGAGTGGAGGCGTTTTAATGTAAAACAACAGGCCATTTTAATGTTGTTCTGTGAAGCACAGTCGTAGAATCCTTAATAGTTTTATATTAATCGCAGTTAATGCAAAAATACAGGTTGTAATGATGGTTTAATTTTTTCGTATGTTTACCAGAAATGTAAAATACCCCCACACCCTAAACGGAAATGAAGGGTGAAACATGCAAGACGTCTTGTACTGCTATTGACGACATGCCTCGATTATGAAATTAATCTCTATCGATGAGGCCAGAGAAAGAATGCTACACTTAAACTATTTTTGTTACATAAGAGACAATAACTGCTAAATTTTCGTAAAAAAATTGAAAGGAAATGAGAAATAAAAGAACATAGACAGAATAGTAATACCTACATAAATAATTTAAAATAATTATAAGTAAATGTAATGATATGATATCATTTGTTTACCTGAGAAGTTTTTTGTAGTACCTTAGTAACTATGGGTGCCGCAACGAACATGTAACGTCGAAAAAGAAATGAGCCGTCAATTCTCTAAAAATATTAACGTTCATGCATAGTAAAAAATAAATAAGTACATAACTTAGTACATACTTTTTCTTGCATATTTTTTACCATAAAGATGCATTCCATCGTAGTCCTCAGGTAACATTTAGGTTCCATCATAGTGAAAATGCATCTGCATTTTGATACATAATCGAAGATAAAAGTAGGTTTCTACGGGCCACAGCATCCACTTACCATAAGGGGGAATATCGTTTTTCACGCCAATTCTGTAAAAAAATATTACTAAAATAACTTTATCATAAAATAATTTAGAAATAGAAAATTTGATCATCGAAATAATTAATTTTTGATGATTAAAGTTACTTGGGATAAAAAAGGTTGTCCGTTAGCCTGAGTATAATATCAAAGAGGCGCATGCAATATCGTGACATTGTAAATGTCAAAGACGAGATCGTTTGCGTTTATTAAAAACGTAATATTTTTTATGAGTCTTCATCCTTATTCAATGTAAATTCATCTATAAGCCATTTAGTTGAATGGGAATGGGATAACAAGATCATGTCCTCACACACGAAATTTTATTTCGCGGCGAATGTTCCCAGTAAAAGTGTCGTATACTCTACGCACCGTTCCAGGTGGATATGCGTCAAATTATCGCGAATATGTATGTGATAACGAAGCGCTTCGTTCATGGAAAGAACCATTGTGCTCATATCGACCTCGCTTCACATAAATTTATCCAATTACTTACAATTTATACGCCAGTTACCCCGTAATACTCTTATTTGTTGGTGTGTGTATAGAACGCATTGTCATCTAAACTGTTTTAAAACTTTGTATTCTGTATAATTAACATCTCAAAATTTACGCATTATACTTTTAAATACATAATAGTATAATTCATAGTATTATATTATACAAGAACAACTCAAATGAATAGACCTTTTTAATTTGGAATTTAATCTACGTCTATATTCTGTTGTGGTATAGCAAGCTACGTAGGACACTCAATAAGTTTTGAGATATACAAGAAGTATTCTGGATACTATTAATATTTATTTTAAATCCTTTCAAAATATTCTCTATCATGCTCTATACAAAGTTCTATTCGCCTAAATCAACTCTGAAAATACTTTATCCAGTCTCGATCTCACAGGTCGGAAGTCGCTTCTTCGTAGGCAGCCAGTGCTTCTTCGGCGCTTGAAAAAAATTTGCCTTTTGTTTTTTCTTTAACTCCTGGGTACAAAAAGAAATCACAAGTAGGTAAGTCAGGGCTGTAGGGTAGGTGACTTAGAGTTTCACCACCAGATTCCTCAATAAATGCATTTATTCTATGGGAGGTATGTGAAGAGGCATTATCATGATGCAGCATGATTCCCCGAAGCCAGGTTTTTGGTCTTCTCTCCCGCACAGCTTGTAAAGCTTTAGGTAATGCAATTGTAGTATACCATTTAGAGGTGACTAACCTACAATTTTGCAGCATTGACGTCGCCAAATGTCCGCTCCGCGAAAAAAAACTTGCCACCATTTTTTTGCCGACGTTGCGAGGCCTTAGCAATTTTGTCAGTACCTGTCCTGAGTAGACCCATACCAATGATTGCCTTTTACTTTCCGGATCATATTGATAGATCCGGGTCTCGTTATCAGTAACGATTTCTGAAACACGCCTAGATGCCCCTTTTTTAAAACGTAAACACATTTCATGGCACCAATCCCCACGAGTCTGTTTTTCACTTTCGGAGAGCAAACGAAGGATCCGACATCGATAACAAAGCTTCCCCACTCCAAGATGTTGATATAGAATGGTATGAATGCTCCCCGAACTAATTTCTACAATCTTTTCGATGTCCATACATGTGATTATTTGGTCTTCTCGCACCAACATTTCAGTAGTCCG
This sequence comes from Parnassius honrathi, assembly GCA_018247895.1. NCBI lineage: Eukaryota > Metazoa > Arthropoda > Insecta > Lepidoptera > Papilionidae > Parnassius > Parnassius honrathi. Next base: position 5,179 of record DWHP01001968.1, on the reverse strand, counting down.
CACATTTTCTGCCGTTATTGCTGTTTGCGGGGCCCCGGTTTTTTGGTTGTCTTTAAGGTTAATTTTATCCCTTTTGAATTCAGCAAACCACCTAAAAATTGTTGCGCTTAATGGAGCTGAGTACCCTAATGATGATTGTAATCGTTGTAAACTTATTTGTTCGGTTAAACCAAATTTAAAATCATAATAAATCATAGCGCGCAAATGTTCACTGTTAAGCTGTATCGTTTTATATGAAAAGTGCGGGAAGCGTTGCAGGAAAATTAATAGAACTTTGTTTTTTTTATGTTGGGCAATTAACTTACGAAGTTCCATTTTTAAATAAATTTGTTTTTTAGAAACATATGTATAATACGGGTGCGTTCCATTTTTAAATTAAGTGACCTACGTACTGCTGTTATAGTACGAATGTGTGGGGTCGGTTGGGGGAGTATCACGTTCCTGTTGTGATTCGTATGATAAGTACCAAGAACCGAAGACGCCTATTTCTTGACAAGGATATGTCACATCCTAGTTCTCAGAAGATTTCCCAAGGCAACTAAGACGTCGGGTGCAAGAAATCTGTCTGATTATTAATACACTCTCGCTTTAGTTCGTACGAGAGTAGTTTGTTACAATAAAATTTTATAATATTTTCTTTTATTTTAGAAAAGAAATAGTAAATAATAAGACGTACTTGCAATACATGAGAATTAATTCTATTTAATATGGCTGTCGTGTCAGTCCACTAAGTTATTGGACACATTAATAGACTAAAGTTTTAATCCAAATTAAATCTATGAAATCCAAGTTAGTCTTCATGTTGAATAATAGTATTAGATTTTCACAAAGCTTGACGCGAATATAAACACTACGCCTTATAACTGAGATCGATCGACTTCGAAGTACTTGAAAGTTACAGCGAGCTTGGAGTTTGAATTGATGAAGAGATTCAGACATTGTCTATTTTGAGGTTAGAGTGTAATCCGAGATATGAGTTTCAGTTTAGTGTTATCCGGGAGAATTAGAGAATGTGGGCCGTGACCTCTAACAGTAGCTTGCCGGAGTTTACGTATTAGTAATCCACGTGCCGTTACGGGTTTTATCGGAATGACTGCTGGCTACAAATTGCGGACTTTTAAAAAAATAACTCGATTGTTTTAATTTCATTGTAAGACTTTATAAGTTTACAGCCACGTTGCAACATAAATGTTCTTCGTTCAGTCCAGTTGCGTTTCGTATAAATTACAAGAACTGGAGACTCCTTTTACTGGCAACCAGGCATTCCTTCTTAGCCCTCGTGGCTTCTACAACGTATCTAGGTCACATCATACACTTACATGATGAACTGTGAAGCTATCACTTTTAATTAAACGTAAAAAAAGTCTCAGTGGCATGTTTGGATTGGTTTTAATTTAAAAAATATTTTCTGTTACTTTTTTACACAGTTATCCAGTATATTCCCATAATATATGTTAGTAAGTTATAGGTAGTAAGTTTTATTTAACAATTTTTTAATGAATATTATTAATATTGTAATAAATGTACTGAAGGTAAGAAAAATACAAAATAGGTTCAATACTCTCTTTTACGAAGCTAATAAACTCCCAAAGCGTTTCTTGCGAAGCCTTTCATACCCAGTTAATAAAATAATAAAAAAATCTTTGTATAAAAATGAAAGTTCATTCTATTTTGTATTTTTTCTCAGGAGGATTATAGGGATAATTATGTAATAATATAATAAGTACATATCTAATTTTTAAAGAATAGCAATGCTACCAAAATTATCATACGTCTCACAACTGAGCAGAGGTTTCTCATTTAATTGCCGGGTTGCAACAATCCGTGACTTCAAGTGTCCTCGAAATATTTTGTTAGGCAGATAAGCAGGTTTCCTCGCGATATTTTCCTACAACCCTTGTGGTAAATATTATTTGCGGCAGTAGTCATAGAAATCACATTCTAACGTACACCTCAAACTTCGCTGTCCTTAGTTCATATTCTAACTCGTAATGATATTGATGTGTTCGATATGCCTTATTTTAAAGTTTAAACTAAGAAAAAAAGGAGTAAGTATATATGATTGTTATTGTGATGTTTGAGGAAATTAAAACTGAAACTATTATTGTAAAGAAAGGCTGAATGTAGGTGTGTTCTGTGGCTGAAGCACTTTAAGTCTCTTCGACAGTCTTTTAATTCCACTGCTGAGTACGGGCGGGCCTTTCCAAGATGAAATGACGCATTTAAAATGAAATATAGGGGTGAGTTGGTGAGTGCAAAGTCGATATGCCAAAGGTCTACATCAGATATATACCATATCGTATACCAGTCAGTATTCGATATCATATTGACCTAAAGTAACGATAAGTCGTAATCTTTATTCAAATTAGGCCGTATTCAAATTCGATAAATTTAGGAAGATTACGTGCACATAAAAATAATAATCAAGTAAATTGCGTCTCTTGCTATAAAATCCTTTCTCGTTAATAATCAAATTATAGATAAGCGACTGAGTATTAAAGCCTCCTCCAGATGTTCTGCGTGTTCGCTATAAACATAAGAGGCTATTTCCCGTCCCCGATACCGCCGCTATCAGCTAGATAAGCCGCGCGCTCCACTGCGCTACTGGCGTTTTGTTCACTTTATTTTAAATGTAACATTAACATTTTTAGTGCTTAAGCTTCAACTTTACAGAGGTTTTGAAAAATAATTAAAAAATAACCTTTCAAAACCGAAGCTAAAACTTCACATGACATGTTAAAGTTTAAAAACATACCATACAAGTATTAAAATAGCAACAGTAAGTAAGATATATATTATGCTCTATTGTTGCTTTTATTTTTTAACCAAAATCTTTTTAATTAATTTAAATTCCTATGTGATATGTGTTCCTAAATGATAAAAAGTAGTAATTTTAAAATTTAACTCCATATGAATCTGCTTTATCTGAAGAGAAGTTTTAATGTTATTGTGGGCTGATATAAAAGTAAGCTTATATAAGTTTTTGAGAAGTAAAAAGGTATATAAAGGTAGGTAAATATACTTTCTCGTGTATAACACTTAAAACAGGTTTAGGTCCTCTTTGCTGGTGAAATTTGCTGTTTTCGTTTGTTATAATTATGTCAAATAATTTCTTGTCCTAAAATGTGTACCTAGTATGACTTTAGGTTCTGCGCATTGAAACACATTTGTTTTAAATAAATAGTGTAGTGATAATAAATTTAATGAGTAAAAATTTTTAAAAGCTTAAACGATTAATTTAAAACTACTTTATTCAAAGGAATGAATTAATGATTCACTTGGGGTTCTGCGGCGAAGTAAAACTTCGTAAGGAAATTTACCTGTCTAAGTAACTAAAAAAAAGTTATTTCGAAGCCGTGAAGTCCGCCTACATGCATTGGAGCAGCGCAGTGGACTCTTCCTTGCCTTAAAAATCCTTTCAGAAATGAGAGCAAAAATTACGTTTTTTAGAGAGGATCTCCTCTGTTCTTTATACATTCTATGAGTCTATCGGTACAGTTTCACTTTTACACATTGGATTGAAAGTTTGTTCCGCTATTTATTCACAACAGTTTTTTCGTGTGTTTATGAGCTCTTGTTGAGTATTGACGATGCAATTAATGCCATAAATGTTCAAAGGAGTTAAGGTCGGAACTCATTGAACTCAACAAAAGTGCGCTTTGCGTGGTAGGCGCAGGATTTTCGTGCATTAAACTAAACTGATCCCCAACCTTCACGAAAGTGATATAGCATGAGGCCGGTTTATCTAAATAAATAAAATAATAAATAATAACCGGCGGTGGTTACAGTACCTTTATCCAAAATTATCAGGTCTGTTTTACACAACAAACTTATTCCGAACCTTAACACTTGCACTCTCGTAACGGTTCGTTCCGTGGATGCATGGTTCTCAAACACGTTCGCCTTCTTTACTCTACGAGCGTACTCATCTGTTATCAGTTAAAAGATACGCTGCAAGATACCATGGTGTCTCTTTAAGCCGAACATCATTCATTCTTGAACGTAGACCATCTTCATGGAGTCGGTTCAAAATGGTTTAATTATTATCTATCATCTATTGCAAAAGATGTTTGAGACGGATCTCTTGAAGAATAGCAAACCACTTTTTCTGCAGTTTATATTTCCATATGACGGTAAAAATCGGGTAAAAGACTTATACCGAAATGAAATAAAAAAAGTTACATTCAACAACAACTTATGAAATCAGGCTGAGAACACGTGACTGAGAATTTTGTATTGAATGATTTTTCATAATCCCATTTTTTCTGGCTATTCACTTGTAATTATAATTTAAGTTACCCTTTTTGACATTATTACGGACTCTTAAATATCATGTTATGCTTCACTCATCTGATGACAAACTAACGGATTATTTTTATACCAAATTCGAAATAAATTTGGGGTAGTCTAAGGCTAATACCGTACAAGGTGGAGTGTTGAATACTCTCACGTCGCTAATTGTGAATTCATTCTAATATAATATATTTGTATTAAATTTCGGTGGACTTTCTTTTTGTTCGAAAAATATTTAATTTTCTAATTCGTGATATATTAACAACATAAAAATAAAAAAAATAATTTTAAGTTTTATAAAATACGATTTGTACTTTGAATAGTACGATTAAAATAATGTATTTTCATTTTAATGTTCGTGCTTGCGAGTCGGTAAGGATCGGCTTACCAGTGTTTACAAAACAAAAGAGTACGCGTCCTAACATAACATGGTAGCTAAAGCTTAACTACTCGGTTTTCATGATTTTGAGGGTCGGTAAACGTGTGTTTTTTTTGCTTGTGAGGCTTACTTTGGGTATTTTATACTTCTATGTTGTTTTTAAAAATGTTTGAAGGTACCTAAAAATATATAAAAACTAATTGTCTTTGTGATTTATCCAGTGTCCCTCTTCCTTTCATTATGTTGAATGATAATAAAATTGTAAATGTAAAGATTTTTAACGTACGTCTTAATTATAATAACCTTATGGAGACATGATCAATCTATGTTCGTCAATCTACGATCTATCTTCTTTATTAATCTTTACTTACTTATCTTCACGCACAATCCCTAACGGGGTAGCCAGAGAGAACAGATCGCCAAGTGTCAGGATCCTTACATACCTCTTTCGCTTCTTTCAGATTCATTATCTTCTTCATACATGCACGTCTAGGTATCCGAGTACTC
>DWHP01001967.1:0-15109 GCA_018247895.1 Parnassius honrathi | reverse complement strand
TGAGCGAGATTAGAATGGCTCTCCAGCACCTTAAAAATGGCAGGGCCCCAGGCGAGGACGGAATTACAGCGGAGCTTTTGAAATCGGGTGGAACACCGGTACTTGAAGTCCTTCAGAAGCTCTTCAATTCCGTCGTCCATGGTGGCGTTACTCCGGAGGCGTGGAGCAGGTGCATTAGGTTACTAAATAAATGGGATTGTAATCAAGACTGGCTTATTAAATGGGAAGGGAACAAATTCCTTGCCCTGGGCATCCTAAGATCGACTCCGAAGGCTGGAAATGGGTAGCAGCATTGTCCGTGCGAGTGCAGTTTCAAGTATGACTTGGGGTAATTTACAAAAGGGTAGAGCATGTTTTCTCTCTAGGAGGTTCCAGTTCGTTTCTGAAGGATAAGAAAAGCTAGATAGAAATGAAATAACATAAGGTGATTCATTTTAAACATCAGGGGTGGCAGTTTATTTTGGCATCATTTGTTTGATGTTGGTTCCAGGTGACCTTGGAATGCAGAAGCCAATTACCATTAGGTGGAGTGATTCATTTATCAACGTAATTATAAGCAACAGTAGTCTAATACGTGTGGCACACACTGCAAACTAACGAAATCATGGATTTGAATTCGCCATTCCACTACGGTCGTAAACTACTCCGTAACCTAACACAAGCATATTAAGCTAACTTGAGAGTGGTTAACGGGAATATTAATAATGTTTAACGTTTCATTTATTGATTACTGCCTATTAAAAGCCCTTGACTGCCTCGTTGACCTAGTGGTTGTAGTAGTGCGGCTGTTGATCATGAGTTCCTGGCCCTTCCTACATGTCTCATCAGGTCGTCACTCCATCTAGTCGGGAGCCGCCCCACACTTCGCCTACCGGTACGAGGCTGCCACTCGAAAACTTTTCTTCCCCATTGACTGTCGATTATTCGAGCTATATGGTCGGCCCATTGCCATTTCAGCTTACTAATCTGTTGGACTGTCGGTTACTCTAGTTCTACTGCGGATATCCATCCATCATTTCTAAATTTATCACGCATAGAAACACCGTAACCCGCACACATCAAGCTAATTATATATAATTGCATTGCTTTGAGGATTTAATTATTTTTATTTCTATAGTAATAAGTTGATTAGTCTATTATATTTTGTAACATGTGTGTTGGTGTTTGTTTTAATAAATAATATTTTTTTCTAAGGAAATTATTAGGTTTTCTAAGCGATGATATTGGACGACCGACAACGAATTTTTATCGGAGATATTAAATGTCAAACGACGATCTTCGCCGTGTAGTGGCGGTATACGATTATCTACTATCCTCATATCATCCCATGGGTGATTAGCCGATGAGAGAATCGACAAAGGGAAACGAAACAGGAGATGATAAGCATCTTCCTGATAACAATTCTAAAAAGTACAAAACCATCTGCCAATTATGCCAAATATTCCCTTACGAGGCAATCTATGGAGGAGGCCTATGTTTTGCAGTGATTGAAAAAAAGCCACATATGATACCTACGTGGTAAAAGAGCCACATTGCAACAGTAATATTTATTTATTTAAACTTTATTGAACCTTACACTGAGTACAGGATTAAAAGGCGGACTTAATGCTAAAAGCATTCTCTGCCAGTCAACCTTAGGGCAGTGATAGAACAACGAAGGCGGTTACAAAATAATTAATTAAACATATGCACAAATATACTTGTATACATAGATCGTCTCGACTAGGGTTGGCATACTGGTTAATTAGGGTTAACATTCAAACAGTCAGCTAATTCAAGAGATTTTGGTCAAAATATATTTGGTCTGCAAATTAAGTAAATTGAACTGCTACTAGTTGACGGCAAAAGTAACTTAATTGATCAGCGAGTAATATGCTATTAGGCAGCCTTAAAATTTATGTCATAGGAAATTAAATATATATGCAGTAATATTAGTAGCGGTCTGCATAGACCTCACCATTTGTAAAGGGGAGTAGCAAATTGCCACGCTGTGCAGATGTCCTCATCCTTTTAAGGTGCACTCGTCGCCAGTCTAGATATGTAATGTGGTAGTTTGAAATAACCAAAGATAGTTTAAGTTAGAACTATATCTACTTTTAAATATTATTAAAATTATATATACAATTAACATAGTTGTTGGAAGACAGTTTTTGTTTTAGACCCTACGACGAACTGCAATTCTAGATAGATTTTAGAACGATGTATTTTGAACAATTACACGTATTGTAGCAGATTCAATGTATGTATTCTCCCGTTAACTCGGCCCCCTCTAATTCGTCTCTGACAAACTCCATTTGCACAATTTCGCCCTGAACTAATTCATCAATGATGTCTACAGTTTGTTCCATATTTTTAGCCTCGTCCTGCGGATGTCTTGTTTTGTAATGCATCTTTAAATTCGGTTGATGTGCGAACTCTTTATTACACACATTGCAGGAATACTTCTTTCTCCCAGTATGTATGACCGAATGGTTGTTCAAATTGTTCTTTTTGGAAAACTTTTTCCCGCATACCGCGCAAACGAATTTCTTGTCGCCGTTGTGTTTAAGCATATGCAATTTTACGTCATAAGGACCGAAGAATCTGTCTCCACAAATTTCGCATTCAACGTTCTTCTCTCTTAGATGTACCCGTCTCATGTGACGGGACATAATACTCTCTTGGGGATAGACTTTCGGACAATAAGGACATTTGATTTTCAACTCTTCGACACCGTGCACGTTTGCTAGATGCAACTTTTTGAAGTACGGACTCTTGAATGTCTCCGGGCAATGGGGACACGTTGATAAGTTGACCATGTGAACGTTTTTCTCGTGGAGTATCTTCTTGGATAATGTGGCTAGAGTAATACCACAATGTTCGCAAGTATACCCCCCTTCTCTATGGTAATAACGGTTGTGCATTTTCAGGTGATTCTCGCCTTGGAAGCTGGTACCACAGACATCACAAATATAGTCGTGTGAAAGGTGATGCTTATTGGAGTGTCGGAGCAGATATTCGAAGAAAACGAATTTCATATTGCAAATTGGGCACGTCGGTTGCTCCTTGTCCAATTTGAAGGGTAGTAAACAGTTCGGCACACTGACGTCATATTCCGCGTCGTGCGCTATGATCAAGTGATGTATGAGTTGTTCCAGATCGTTCACAGACTTTGAACACAACTTACAGGAGATTCCAGTGACGTCTATTTTAACCGCCGCGTCCCTGTTCCTGTTGTTTTTGGTCCTATCATAAACGACTAGTTCTAGGTTGGCGAACTGATGCACTTTGGCGGTATGATCCCTCAACAAGTCAGGATCTTTCAACGGCTCGGAGCAATAGAAACATCTGTACCTGCCCTTATACCACATAAAAGGCGTAACATTGCCGTATTGTAAAACGTATTCCACATTACGCCTCTTAATTAATAACTTACGCGCCATTTCAGTTTTCTTATATTTGTCCTCCACTGTGCTCAATTTTGCACCTGGAAAGAAATTTTCGTCTTTACTTTCTTTAGATTTATTTCCCAACAATTTTTCTTTTTTTCACTCCATTAATTATTAAATTTACTATAAAAATAATGTTAGGGTTGAATCCGAAGAAAATATTTTTTTAATTTAAAATAATATTATACACTTTATGAGGATGGAAAATGATACAAAAATAAATATTCACAGATATATTTTTATACAAGTTCTTTACGTAAATCGGAACGCAATCAGAATATAATGAACTAATAGAGTACATTAAATAATACAAATATTTAGCGAACTTAGCCTATGTTATGTTCTAGGAATCAGATCTTCACAGATTTAAATATTATTTATGACATTATATACACTACGATATACTACTACACAATCTCTAAAAATGTGGACTTATGTATATTATGCGTACGTATTTTATTTAAATATGAGTATCCTTACATAATATAACATTTTTTTTTTCGAAATACAAAGTTAACCATAAAAATACTTATACATATCAGAATTATTAGAAATTTCTAATAATTGTAGTATAGTCCTACTATTTGTAGTAATTAATTGTTTTTAGATTTTTAAGAATACTATTTTTCATTTCAATGATCCATTAAAAGCAGGTAAAATAATAAAATCACTGCTTTTGTCCTTTCTACTACTGTGCGCACGCATTCTCTCATTTCTAAGGTCAGGTGTCATAAATATAATTACTTTACGTCACATGTGTAAAATTGTTGAAATAAGAAGTAATTGGGTATCATATTATGTCATCTGTATGTCTTCAAAAATTGTGAGAAAATTATCTGATGTTGCCAGAGATAAAAAGGTCCAAACGTACGGTTCGTCACAAAATCGTTAAACCTAACGATGACATGTCCCAACGATCGATATACTTGAAAGAAACCTGCATCCAACGTACTTAAATCAAATCGTTTATATTTATAGAATCAGTGGACAAACAAGCTTGCAATAACTGATTTCTTTACTAATTATCAGCTTGTTATCACAATCCCACCTTGTGGCAAGTGGTGATTAAGCCCTAGATAGTAAATCGCACTGTCATAGCCATAGAATACTATAATACAAACATAATAGAACGGGGGAGTGGGCGGAGCCGGCGTAGCCACTAAAGTGCCACTAACACGTCAATTCACACGTATACGTTACAATCGTTTCCAAATTTCGCATGCAAATTATTTAGAAAATGCCAAATTGCACGCTGTTTACAAATAAATATGTATTAAAATCCGTTTGTCAACACAGCGAAGCGGGTTTGTAGTAGTGATTAACTGATAATCCGACCTAATTGCTTGTATGTGTACTCCCGGCGACGCCTTACCTCGTACAAAATAAGGTTGACAGCCTTTCTATTGTGTATTATAGTATTCTATGCACTCGATACAGTAAAGTGAAACATAATTGTGTGACTAGAGAGTAAAATTGTCAGTAGCTAATAGTAAAATAGTGTTCTGTGGTAAGTAAACGCGTAAAGTAAATGTGGTAGGTAAATCGTCACGTGTACCTGCGCACGAGGCGTGGGTGGCGCTCGTTTACGGCGAGAAGCTCGAGGCGCCCGGGGTTCTCTTTGCGCACGTACAGGGGCGTGTCGCCCCACGCCGCGATGTTGGCCAAACCACGCTTCACGTTCCTCTGCGCGCTTAGGACGCGCTCTTGCAGAGTGTTGATTGCGCTGTACACTTCCGCCATCCATTCCGTGACTAAAACAGAACAATTTAAAATATATTATTATTTCTATAATGTTTCATAAATGTTTAAAAAATAAAGTTTTTTTTTTTAAATAACTAACAATTAGTACACGTCCACTACCAGGCACAGGTGTCTTATTTTTAATAGGATTTAAAAGCAATTAGCTCGCCGCTCCGCTCCAGCACTTGTTAACAGACTTTACACGGCCTCAAAATATTTTATTTCCCACGCATGCAGGTTTCCTCGCGACGGTTTATTTCACAGATGAGCGCGTGGTAAATCAGCACTTAAAATTGCAATTAATAATTACATTTATGCCTTTGCTGATCAAAACCAGATTGCTTGTACACTGTTTCTTGCCCCTAATCTAACACGGCTCAATGATTAGTTAAAGAAAATAAAAAAAATATTATGTTATACTTACAATCATCATTCCAAGTAAGCTCCTCTACGCCGCGCCCGAGTAAATTGTCGATAGCGGAAATCTCTTTCTCTATGAGTGCCACCTCGGTCTCGTGGCTGCCCTCCCGGATATCGTTGTACCAGGTGATCGCGCGGTTAAGACGATTCATGTCATACTGCCATATTTGTGTAAGCCGGTATTGAGTTTGAATATTAAACAGAGTTCAAAATAAATCCAATCTTATGGTGTTTTCATACAAAAGAACGATATTCCTAACAGACGGAGAAGCCTAAATTCAGCAGTGGACTCATGCAACGTTTACGTGGTAGAGCCATGCTGCATCTGTATTACTAGTATAGTTGTATCATCAATGGGTCGGCTAGACCAGGGAAGGACCATGCTCTCACAGAATACCAGCGGAAAATAGCATCTTTTTACGGAGACTCTTTTTACCGGAAAGGAGGCATTTTATCTTGGTCATCACGGGTGAGACAACGCATAAATATTTTGATTCGTAATTGAGGATAAATGTAGATGTCTATAGGCCACAGCAACCACTAACCATCAGGTGGACTGTATTCTCGTTTGTTCCTTCTCTTATAAAAATGCAGTCCTATTTAAACTAACCCAAATAAATAATGCCAATATTCAGTTAACTGCATAATAGTATACGTTTATTTTATTCAAGGTTGTTAAATTGACGTTAAAAAGGCTTTTTAATTTTATGTTTGTTATTGTGTTTTAACTAAAATAATATGATAACACAGATTATTATAAGGATTATTTAAATTGCCCGGTTTACGACAATGACATCAACTAAATGTGACGCAAACATAGATTGCGATAACATAGCGTATTTTCTAAGATATTTTATAATAAATAAAATGTGAGAACATGTGACTGTACATTGCAATTTATAACATGCCTATTATAGTATAATAATATAACTTGTACCAAATAGTCGATTACTGATTGGTGATTGGTTCATTATTATTTTATCTCATTGTTACACTCACCTGTAGCTTTTCATTTCGGGCATATAGCTCCAAACCCTCAGCAGGAATGCCTTGTTTGTCCAAATATTTCATATAGCGTATCTCGCGTAGTAACATGACTAACTGTACCAACAAAAAAATCATTTGATCCATTGTCTTGCATAATTTACATTTTAAGAATATTTTTTAATTAAATACGACATTTAACGATATTTTCCAACAATATTTTATTTATAAATACGACGCATATTGTGAAATTGTGTTATGGGTTAAAATCAGTATATTAGTTTCAGCTTCAGCTACATGCAAAAATTTTGAAACTATAAACTTTTGTCTATCATAACTAATAGCTTTTGTAGAATCCTTTTAAATATTTGTTGAGTTGTTTTTATAATCAAACTACGAGTACGATTTACATGAACTAGATAAAACATAGCAAAGGATAAATAAACACCGTTCGTCTTTTTTTCTAAGCCGAAGGATCTTCCCGAACTCAAACAACTTTATTACTTATACAATTATTATTTATAATCCCGTGTATCTAGTGGCGGATAAAAATACCCACTATCTCATATCTTCCCGTGGGTGCCGGAAGAGGCGACAGAGATAAATTGAGGCAGAAGATGGGCGGCAGCATCTTTCTATTAACAGCAAAAAGCAATAAAAACTGCGGTTGCCCACCCACTCGCCAAGCATGGCAATTATGTCAATATGGGGTATATTGCCATAGTTGCCATGAGCAACGACACAAATAAATGGCCCCCAGTCCCCGGCGTCACCGCTATTCCTAGTTACGGTGGCGATTATGGTAGCGGTGCTGGGGGTGCTAAGAATCTCCGTTAGAGGTTTGGCTGCCACCTAAGATGACTCGACCTGGCAATTTATAACGTACGCACCCTGAGGACTGACGAGAAGATCCTGGACTCGGAAGAAGAGGTAGACAAGTTGCGCTGGGATATTATAGGATTATTTGATGTCTGAAGAGAAGGATATGCAGACATAATAAATTTACACCATAAGCCACTAAAACCACTTTTTAATGTAAAAACAGCAAATAATCGATTAAATTTATAGGATAAAAATTAACAGGTTCAACAATCATTTATCTTTGAAATGTGCTTTTCATATCATTTGTATGTTCAATATGATTGTTAAATACGATTTCGTAGGACAAAACGTTGGATTCTTGATTTTTAGGCGCTAGTAGAACATACCTACGTGTTTTGCGCTTAAGGCGTGCAATAGCCTTGGTAAAACAAAAGTACCCCGTGACCAGGAATCATTACTCTCGTTCTATTGCATGACATCAGCTATCTTTCCTACTAGAAAAGTGAACGCAGCGTGCTTCAGTTCCTTCAGCGGTGCCAAGTTGACCGTCGGTATATCGAAGTGTGGGTACAAGTAGGGCCACGACAGCTATCCGAGTACGAGTACCCGGAGTACGAAACCTATCCAACTGCAGAGAGGTGTAAGACAGGGTGACGTTATATCCCCGAAACTCATCACCGCTGCATTGGAACACGTTTTCAAGCTACTGGACTGGAAAGGATACGGTATTAACATCAATTGTGAATACATCACTCACCTTCGATTTGCCGACGGTATAGTCCTTATGGCAGAATCTAAGCACTGTGCTCATTGACCTCAATAGTATCTCACAACGGATAGGTCTTAAGATGACTATGGACAAAATAAAAGTCATGTGTACCTAATGTCCATGTCACACCCATGCCGGTGGTTTTTGGGAGCACTAAGCTCGAAGTTGTTGACGAGTATGTTTACCTGGGTCAAATAGTCCGACATTGTAAGTCTAACTTCGTGCGGGAGGTCAATCGACGGATTCAACTCGGCTGGGCAGTGTTCGGGAGATTACGACACATCCTCTCGTCAGGTATACCTCAAAACTAGATTGTACAACCAGTGCGTGTTGCCAGTGATGACCTATGGATCTGAGATGTCGACCTTCATTGCAGGCCGTATGAGGAAGCTCAAAGTTACTCAGCGAGCTATGGAGAGGGCTATGCTTGTGGTTTCTCTGCGTGACAAACTTAAAAATGAGGATACCGGCTGTACGGATTAGTAAGCTGAAGTGGCAATGGACCGACCATATAGCCCAAAGAACCATTAACCGATGAGAAAGAAAGGTTCTCGAATTGCAGCCTCGTACCGGCAGGCAAAGTGTGACGCGTCCCTCCACTATATGGAGTGTCGACCTGGTAAGACATGTAGGAAGCCACATCGGCTTGCGGGTGGCTCAAAACCGTGCTTTGTGGCATTCCTTGGGGGAGGTATATGTTCAGCAGTGGACTTGTAGAGGGATGTAATGATGATTATATAACATGATTTTCTTACCTCAGGACTAAAATTGTTCCTGACAAAGGGTGGATCACGATATATGAGATTCTTAGCCAGGTGTACTTTGCAAATGTTGGGGACAGTTGCGCACCACTGCTTGAACTGTCTGTCTTCCAGCACATTTAGGTAGCCCAGCATCTCGTTGTACTTCTGCTTCATGTACGCGGCCCCGTCGCTACTTGTGATACTTAACACAAAGCAAAAGACTTAAACGCACGACTTAGTTTGAAAAATAATTTTACAGTACTATCGGTCTAAAATGTTCGCAAATGAATATTTATTAGTATTACGTGGTTAATAGGATTTTTAATTTTTCTTTAAAAATGTATTAAAAAATCATTGAAAAATTGAGCTCTCTCTGATTATGATCTACTCCTCTGATTATTTCTATTATCCTTACAATCACAAAAAGAGCTATAAGGGAAACAATAAAATTGAAATACAAGTTGTAGCTACATAAAAATCCACACACAGTGGCTTAGCAATGAGTGACTGCGCTGGGGCGGCGGGTTCAAATCCGGCACGGAACAAGTATTTGTATGGCCTACAAATAATTGTTCCGGGTCTGGATATTTGTCCTTGTGCAATTTATGTTTGTAAACAGCCTCCACGATACAGAAGAAAATCCTAGTGTGGGGGTAATGTAATTTTTTATAAAAAAATTAAAAAAAACTTTTCATATTTAAATAAAATTGTTCTTAAACATTATAAACATAATCGTAAGAACGAACAGTATCACTGACACAACTGAATAAATAAATTACAAATCCTTCATGTCCGGCGTACCTATCAATTGAAAAACAAGTATACTTCTTTTATTAAAAAATTAACAATTATTAAGAATTTGTAAACATCCATTACTCATTAACACTTTTCCTTTTAAGAAAGAATAGGTTACGTACGGGTCTTCGAATAAAATGAAATCTTCCATAGGCTCCTGTATCCTCCTTCGTAGCTTATGTATCCACCAGATCATACCACCCACTGGCGGCAAATACGGGTCGACCATTGGTCTCTCTGGACCTTTGGTTAATTTCTTGAAACAAACAACGATATCTTTTAGAGACATTGTGTATTTGATATTAGTTTTAACGTTTAGTAGTATTTAATATTTTAAAATATTTGGAAGTGTTATGTTAAAATAATATAAGGGTCGGTTCACACAGAGACGCGACGACGCTTGAAGAGGTCAGTGGTTTTGCGGCGCGCCGATGCCGCGAGATGATTCACAACGTCGCGTAGCGCGTCATGAAATCGCCGGCAGCGTGATGCCTAAAGGTAAGACTGCTCTAAGCGGAACTGCACCGAAGCGGGACAGCGACACGATGCGTAATTTTTTTGTAAACCGCACATGAACTACAGCGGCGCTACAAAAATATATTCAGTAGCTAGGCAACTTCTGAGCAAGATGAACGACAACATGGATATGATTATTATTTTCTAGTTGTGCGAGGCAGAGGAAAGGATCGAAAAAGAATAGACAAGAAAAATGCAAGGAATATGGATACATGACATATTAAACTCGCGATATGAAGAAGGCGGGGGCAGGACCGCACTAGGATGAACTGCACCGCAGCGGATTTGAGCGATACGAGTTGGTCAGTTGATCAACTTTGCCGCCCAGTTCCGCTGCAGTGTAGTTCCGTTACCGCTTAGTGCGTGTTGTCTCATATAATGTCATATAAAGAATATTTTGACGCGTGTCGCTTGTTCCGCTGTATCCTAATAGTAATAGTCGAGACATGTCGCCAAGACGGCTTCAGGCGGCGACTCGCGGCAGCGTCTTGCATCGTCACGCGGCTTCGCTCTACGCCGCTAGGCATCTCAACACGCAGCGCGACGACACGTAGCATTTTCGAATTATCTCAATAAAATGTGTATCTTTTTGTGTAATAGAAAAAGTTATATTTATTTCACTCTCTTAAAAAGTCCGCGCCGCGTCGCGTCGCTTCTCGATTTCGGTGTGTATTGACCCTAAGTGTATCAGTTGTGTACATAGTGGTTAAACACTTTTAAATATTTTTATTAGTCGTATAATACATATATTAACACTGAATATATAAGTATAAATATTATTTTCATACCGACATTTCTTCATCATAGATTTCTTTCACGTCATCTAAATTCTCATGCATCAATTCTATAAGCTTCGGTAACTTAGGTTTCAGCTCCTCCTTGATAATTGGCCGATGAAATAGATCGCCAATAATTTGAAAAAACTAAAATGAATATTGAGGTGTAAAAATTAAATTTATTAAATAAAATTAAGTGTGGGCTTGCAGATAGTGAATCGAAAAGCAGAAAAAAAGGGGAAAAGTAGCCTTTTCAACTTCGAAGGTTTTTTTGCATACCAGGCTCTTGCTGAATGAAAAAACAATCATCAGCTACTACTTTGTATAACTTGTACCTACACTTTGAAAGTGTATCATTACTTAATTGTCAACACGTTGTCTAAATACATTCAAATGTGAACTAATTCCTCCCATCAATTTTATTATAGTTAGATTTAAACGGGTAAAAATCACAAAATGCAAGTTTATCATTTAGGCACATAGGTATTATCCAAAACCTTACAATAATAAAACTAATTTCACGGATTTTATCACATTAGCTTTTAACTACAATTCCCGATGTTTTGACCACATGACCCATGATGATTATGGATGTACACTCTTTTAAGTGTACACGAGTACTGTGAGGATAAAAATTTGGTGGTAAACTTCGGGAATCGAAAAAGCTGAAATTAAATGCGATAACATTCTTAAAATTATTTCATTCAATGTGTAGTATCAGCGTAAAAACTACAAGTAATAAAATAAAGATTTAACTAAAACTAAAATATATATTATCTATATATATTTCATCTTCTATCATATCTCACTTTGAAAAACTGTTGCAAGTTTCGGCATTCGTCTAGGCCTTGAGAGAAGAGCGCAGCAAGCCTTTTATCGACATCTTCAAGCACACGCATATGCTTTTCGTAATCCACTCGGAATGATTCGTCTTCTGGATCCGCAGGATCATACGTTATGTTTCCAAGGTTTTGATATATTAATGTGTATTCATCGAGAACCTACATCAAAATTAAAAGCAATTTTATATAAAGTGACGAAATGTTGCCGTCGACAAACTAAATACATTTGTTGTTGTATAAAAAGCAAAATATAAAAGGAATAAAATAACACTCTTAAATAAAATTGTCTCTCTATATATAATTTTCAAACTATAGTATATTTAACTTTTTACAAAAATAAGTCCCCGTCCACGATTCTAATTAATTTTTATTCCTAAAAATATGACGCGGTGGTACTGCATATTTGAGATTCATTTCACCTTGTTATTGATATCTTTTTTCGGTAATCCTTCTCGTTTTTAGTTTATTGAAAAATTAAATCTTAAATTATAAAACAGGCTTACTCCCCACGGCACAGTTTTAAGAACACTGGCTGCATTTCCTCACTGAATCTCTTAGTCTTTAGTAATAAAAGAACCAGCCCTATTCACCAGCGGCAACCACAATTCGACGATTTTTATATTGACATATAATGGGTTAATATATCAAGACTGACGTTTCTCAAGCCCATTTTCAACTATGGGTTTTAATATAATTTATATTACATCTCGAGATATAAATTAATAACGCTCACCGTACTTTTAAATGGAACCGTTTCCACTGAGATATAATATATATTACATTCTAAACTATAAATATTTTTTCGATCGACCGAGCGATATTTTCGTATTATATTTCACCTCATGTACCCCGCACACCCTTCCGCGCCTCCGCTACGTCCTCAGATCGTCCAATGACCAACGCACACTGGTTAAAAAATATATCTCGCAGTGTAAAGGGTAATCGCGGGATATAATTTATATCTCGGGATATAATATATATTATATCCCATAGTGGAAAGCCAGCTGTGTTTAATTCGTAAAGATAAACAATATAACAATCATGCACGAATATTATATGTCTTCGTTATGGCCCTCAGTTGTCCCGACGAAGGTCGACCGAGACACATGAGTATCACAACTCGACGAGCAACCGAGGCGAGGGCACAAAATGGCCTATGGAGAATTATTATACATATGTCTAGCAAGCAAACAAACTTACCCAGTTCCGAAGTAGGGTCGACCACAAGGCGACGTCAGAGTTATGTAAAGGTCGTGGGTGTGTAGTGTAAGAAAGGGTATAATATGTGAGCTGACGTCACCGATGTAAGCGGTGACACCCACTGTCATAGACCTGCTTCAAAGGAGGCACTCACTTCCGGGCACCGCTTCCGTTATCCAAACTCCAGTCTAACGTCAAACAAAACTATAATCTAAAAGTAACGCGATCTCCTTTCCGGGTCACAAAGTTTAGCGTTCCACTGACAAAGCAAAATCGCTTCATCAAAATGAAATACGATAACGCCAGGAGGCTGTAGTAATCCGACGCAACTATTATTATGTAACTCGCGACCTCCAATTGACCGACAGAACTGTCGCGCACTAAAGTCGTTATAGACTCTCAAATTTACTAACAATTGAAGTTAAATTAATCTCTCAGCCTCAAAGAAAACCTCGTTGTCACGTATACTAACAAATCTGATAACACAAAGGGAGGCAGTCGAGCGCGATCAAACGATTTCAATTTAACTTCTCGGCGTCTAACCGACCGTCCGGCGCTTACAAGAAATTATTCCAGACTCACTCAATTATTTATTGCGATAGCAAAATGCCGCATAAGCAACTAGTCGACACAAATTAACAGCAAGTGAAGTTAAATTAATCCCTCAACCTCAAGGAAAGTCTCGTTACTACTAACATGTTCATACTAACGAAATAACGACACAATGAAGACCGTCAAGCGCGTTTTAACGATTTCAATTTAACTCCTCGACGCGGCAGCCATAGGCACGGCTTGATCTAGACAGACTAGCAGCGCACCGGCGAGGGGACTACCTCCCCGCGCATGCCGTCATCAACCAGTTCCCTGTTCGAGGCTAGCGGCGTCGAGCGTAAACAAACCCCCGTCCCGGACATAAGGACTTATGTCCGCGAGCAAATTGGCAAGCGGTGTTAGGGTCGCGACGGCACGTTGCGAGACCGAATCTCCAACCAAAACCTCGGCCACCCTAGGCACCCCATCCGGTCCATACGATAACTTAACAATGCGCCCACGGCGCCAATACAAAGGCAAAGCGTTAGGTTCTTTAACTAACACGAGGTCTCCAACCCGAGGAGGATTCGTCTTGTCAGACCACTTAACGCTCTGCTGCAAAAGATGTAGGTACTCCAGAGACCATCGGTGCCAAAAACTCTGAGGCATTTGTTGCAGCAGGTCAAATCAGCTCAACCGCGAAGAGTTTGTTTCCCTAAAGGGGTACTCGGGCAGGGGGTTAAGTAGCTGGCCAATCTGGAAATGGCCCGGGGTTAGAACCTCCAAATCATTCGGATCGGACGAGAGGGGACAGAGGGCCGGAGAGTTGAGTACCGCCTCAATTTTACAAAATACGGTGGCAAGCTCCTCAAATGTCAAAACAGTCTCGCCAATAACGCGACGGAGATGCGTTTTCGCAACCCTAACCACCGCCTTAAAAATACCGCACCAGTGAGGGCAAGCCGGAGGGTTGAATTTCCACTGGATGCCCTTCTTGGACATCGCAGTACTTAAATAAGTCCTATTGCTGGACATAAACTCGACGACCTCTTTCAAACATCTATCCGTGCCCCTACAATTCATTCCACAATCAGACCGAATCAATTCCGGCAAACCGCCACAAAGGCTTCAGTGCTGAGGGCACTTACAAGTTCCAAGTGAACGGCCTTAGTGGCGAGGGACACGAAAACGAACAGGTAGGCCTTATGTGAACGCGCGTTACGTAGGTTGGAAGACCTGACGAGGAAGGGGCCAGCAAAGTCTGTTCCGACTCCAGCGTATGGTCGGATGGCCCCGACGCGGTCGGGTGGTAAGCCACCCATCATCGGCTGCGGTATGGTGGCCTTCAGTTTATAACAAGGTATGCACCCAAAGATGACACTCCGAATGGCGCGTCGGCCAGCCAAAATCCAAAACTCCCGCTGCAAAATAGCCAAAAAAGCGTTATACCCAGCGTGGGCATTCTTAACATGATGGTGAGTTACCAGCAACCGAACAAAGGCGCCGTCCTTAGGGAGCAGTAACGGGTGTCGAGCCCCGTACG
>DWHP01001966.1:0-15110 GCA_018247895.1 Parnassius honrathi | reverse complement strand
TTGTAGCAATTGCCAAAGCATCTACTACGAATAGGTCAAAAAACTAAATGTCAAAACTGTCATGTTTTTGGTGTTGCTCCAATTGAAAAACAAAGTTCTTGTTGAAAAACCCATTATTAAGGAATACGTATACAAAATTTCAATTCAAAATGTCAAGAAACAAAAGTTATAGATTTTTGGGATGTTTATCCCCATCGTTTGGTCTCATAGTGCGCTGTTGCGGTGACGGCGCGGAGGCGTCGCGCGAGTTATTAGGACACCTGTTGGACCATTGCACGATCTTTCTCATCGTTTAATCGTACGATCGATACCCAATTGGGACAATACCTTATAATTTAGAAACATTAAACTTATTATCATCTCAGACAACAAAGAAAGAGGGCGTGTTATTATAATAAATTGAGCATGGTTTTAGCTTAGTTTCGGCGTCGCTTCAAATGTACCCAGCGCTCCGTCTATGTTATCTGTTGGCCTGAGATTAAGTGACATGGCACAAAACTGTTGAATAAATAAAGAATAACAATATTATGCACTCCATCTTAGTTATGAACGTATGACGGACCTACAGCTTTTTCTAAAAGTTGGTAGGTGTCCTTTGGCCGCTCATTAAGTGACACAGGGTATAGTTTTATCTCTTTTCAGTAAACTTTCGTACACAGTCAGGTTTTTTAATTACTGTTATAACTTTTAAACTTGTTTTCGAAAACTATTTCAATAGCCAAGTAACACGAAAGTCAAAGAAATTCTTCCTTGAACTGGTCCTAATATTGTAACATGTCTTAGATCACTAGATTGAGTGACGACCTGATGAAATAAGTAGGGAGTCGATGTATATAGTCGACTGAGGACCGTACTTCGAAAGTTCATTTGTGGCACGAAAAGTGAAGGCTTCTAAAAGTTTCAGTACTTGGCAAACATTTTGCAGACGCACCTGTTTGTTTGCTTATTATACGCCAATACTTGACTGCAAATTCACCTGGTGGTAAGTGGTAGTGAAGACCTGGATGGTAAATCGCACTGTCTTTCCGGTAACAAGAGCCTACTCACTCTTGCCTTGATGACGCTTATATTGTATTTGGACGGAAAGACCGTCGCTCGATTATTACAAGATTGTTCCGCTCCGTGTCTGTACACATTACAAAAAACGAAGAAAACCGTTTGGTTTGAAAGCGTAGATTATTGACAACAAAGGGGTGGAAATTCGCCAACCGGTTTAATAAAATTGTTTTTTTTTTAGATGCAAGCACAACCTCAAGTCGCAAACGTCCTAACTCCATCGGGCCAAATACAACAAATACAAATAGCATCGCTTGGGAATGTCCAGGTGAGGAAACTTTGTTATTAAAATGTTACGTTTCGCTGTAAATATTTATACCATTATGTTTAAATCAATTATCTTAACTAACAATGATTGTTGATATATATATACATATTTATATATGGTGATAATTATAAAACATTTGTTTACAACATTAAAAATATCTCTTATAATAGTTAAATGAACCGTAAACATCTTAATGTGGAAGCTTCAATAATATTAAGCTAAATAAAAGAAAAATAGAAAGAAATCTGTTATTCAACATAAACTATTAACTTGCACAACTCAACAATATAGTGTAACAATATAGAAACATAATATGCACTATGTGTTTAAACTTCTTACTGTTGATATTAATAAAAAGTGCCGTAAAAATATTATACATATTGCTTGGCTATTGGCTCCTAAATCATGCCAAAATTATTATGGAAATTACAACGCTGATTTTCTCCGTAAGAACAAAATTAAGAAGAACAGTCCCAGAAGCATTTAGTTAACCGGAATTAATAAATAAACAAAAATACCGAATCCACTACTCGAGGATTGTGTGACCGGCAAACATGTAAATTCTTCTTAAATCTTATTCGACGTATAATTATGAGTTATTAAAAATTAAGAAATTAATATTTTCACATAGAATTGTGTTACCCTAAATGCACCTTTACGAATAACTACCAAATAATTAAAGTGGTTTGTGAAATAAATAATCTTACTGTAATAGTACTTATAGCAAATAATTAAAAACATAATTAAATTTACAGTAAATAGTCCAAATAGGTACGCATGTATTATTCCTAAAAATTTACTTCGAATTGCATTGCTCCGATAACAGTTCAATAACTTTGACGTTGAATACTCTCTGTCCGTATACTGTGGTAAAATCTTAAAATAGCACATTAGTTGTATGTGTGCGTAGTAGTGGGCAGTAGTGTAAATACAAAGGTGGGTTTGGTTTGGTGCAGCCCAGCGCTGGGACGCAGGCGACGGCCAGTGCGGCTCAGACGCCCGCCACCATCACGCTGCAGGTACACAGTACAAACTGCCTAAAAACACCACTTATTTGTACATATATATACTGTATTACATATATGTAGAATTACATTATATGTATAATTTCATAATGCTTAAAGGAAAACACATTTGCAAAGGTCCATTTTAATATGTTTATTATTACTATTTGTATGTCTTCATGTACAATTTTCTTCTATTTCTTCTAAAAAAGTTATCGCTTTTATTTGACTAGTTAATTGAATTTTGTTATGATCAAATATTTTGTCAAAGAATTTGATTTTAATTCGTCCAAAGAACTTTCACATAAACTATTGTTTATGTTCATATAATTTATAATCAATATCTTCCTATCTATTAACTAAATTCATTTTGCCTTTAATTTTTATGCAACGAAAAGTATTGTGTATTTAATAAATATATAATCTTTTGAATTTTACTACTAAATATAATTATTAATGGTATACTTCTCTATACAAGTAGGTACCAGTAGAATATAATATTAGTTAATAGATACCAAAAATGTAGTGTAGGCATATTAAATTCATTTATTTGTAAGTAACATGTATATAAGGCTAGTATTGTAATATATATTTATCCACCCGCTGCTCGGACGTAAAAGGCGGTATCAAACCCGATGCAAGCGGACTCTAGCGGTATGCAACAGCAACCGCAGATACTGACCAGCACAGGGCAGCAGGTCACCGTCATACCGGCCGGGACCAACGTGCGGAACGTTGTGCAGGTAATTTAGCAAAATGGCCGTCGTATATCTTTCATTTAACCTTATTATTTGGAAAATTTATGTCGTTATTTAAACTCGTCGTATCTCTATTAACATTAAGCATTTCACTAGATAAGATACTAATCAAACATCAATGGATCGTCTTTGTTTCATCTCAAAATTCATACAAATTTTCTGATCATAGTTAATAGTTATGCTAATTATATCTTGGCTAAATGCTAAGGACAGATTTATATATGATTTGATATATTATTTTTGATTGTGTTGTACTAAATCCAATTATACCAAACGTTATTCAAAAGTATCCACACGTCTAAAATTTACCTCAAAACTACTCGCTACCTTGCCGTTTCTAAATCTAATCCATAAAAATTAATGTTTGTTTGTTGGTCTTTTATGCGCTGCCACAGTATTCGTCATATTATCTTCTTGAGTAACTATGTCACACGCTGAATAACGGTCCAATGCAAATGACGTCATGAATCGACCCTATACTGGTGATTCTTTCCAAAACATAGGACAGTATATGACGTCATTCATTTGCGCCATATTGAAAAAGTGTTGGCGATTATTTTGTCATTTTGTGCTCTAAAAATCATTATATCCTCCTAATGGAGATACCAGCAATTATTCTATACTTTTTTGTATTTGAATAAATAAAAACAAATTCTGGCATGCTTCATTCAGCGTACACACAATTTAAAATTGTTTTATTATGGCCGGATATCCGACACAATATGGCAATGGTACGCCAGTACTATACGGCGTCAATTGGTGACGTCATTTGTATTGGACAGTACACTGGGTTGTATTTCTAACATACTCAAAGTAGAACTAAAGCAACTGTCAGTCACGTTGTGTGGTGACGATGTAAGGGAGTATATCACTCTATTTTGTCATACGGTTGTCGTTTTATTCCATAGAATAAAGGTGACAAACGAGCACACATTCCACCCGATGATAAGTGGATGCTATCGCCAGTAAGATATCTACATCCGTCTTCGATTAAGAATCACGACACAGATAGGTTGTCAACCTTGAGGACTAACATGCCTCAGTAAAAAGGGTCTCTGGTTCTCTTCACTCACGGTGCGAAACACAGCAGCATTGAGCAGCTATTATTTTACGCCGGTATTCTGTGAGAACACGGTCTTTCCCGAAACCTTTAATTTCTGTTGGTATTAAACATGCCATTTCAACACAGCGATCTTCGTAGTTCACCAACGTATTGTATTATTTTTTTCTCTGGAATAATTATAAATAAACTTATATTAATTTTTTACTACTCAGGGCTAAACTTGAACTCCTAAGACTAGTAGAGCTTGAAGCAAAGACTCTAAGAGTAGATATACAAGATAAGGACAGTTTGATCGCTTCGTTGCAAGCCGAGTTAAGTAGTGAACGGGACAGCAAAAAGCGGCTCGTGGAAGAGAAAAATGAAGTGGAGAACACATTCAACAAGCATAAAGACGTGTGGCTGGAGGAAAGCAAAAAATTGGCAGATGAGCTCAGAAGTACGAAGGAACATTATGAAATGGCCATTGAAGGTAAGAAATTAGACTTTTATTCGTACTTTACCAGCAATGTGCTAGAAGTTTTTTTTTAATATTACTTTGAAAGTGGAGCCAGTTATACGATATTCTTACTTGCGGAGTAAGTAAAAATGCCGATTAGGAAAAAAATAGATATATTTTTCCACACTCAGCAAGATTATAAATGCGTCGTCTAAAATCGCTAAGCTTCTTCGGTGAGGCACTTAATATAATCGCAGATGTGGTAGGTCGAATTCTCGTAGTCGCTTCTGGAGTAAAATTCACTTTCACGTTACGGAAACGACTGACTTCCCGCTCGCCGGCACACGCCTTTATACGCGATAAAAAGAATATAAAACTTTCTAAGCCAATCTAGGTCGTTCCGTTCTTACGACCAGAAAGTACTAGAATAATCGAGATCGTATAATATAACAATATCCACAGGAGAAGAGTTGGTGTAGTCGGTGTGAGGTCTAAACTGTGTCCTTGTAACAGAGGTTGCAAAGAAGAAAACGAAATTCACTTTACACATGTAACAACGTTTATTACTGTATACAACTGAGCCCTCTTACATTTCGGCGTTACACAAATTTAGGTATTTTATGCTCCGAGCGGGCGATGACCTACGCGAGCTATACTTATTTCATATCTCTATTCACTCGCTCGCACTATGTTACTGTGAGTATAGCGACTAAACTATCTTGATCTTCCATTATACAAGTTTTCTTAGGATGGAGTTCAGTGGATGGAAAATTTTTGGTGTGTCATTTTTAAGTTATCTATAGTCTTTACGTTGTAGCATGACAGCTCACGCCTATGAAGTTTCGTATTTTGTTATATAAACTGTCATACAGATATTGTTGTACTTCATGGATGGGAACTGCCCACTTACGATAGAGATGTGCCTCGCTAAACTCCGTCGTGCCATAACGAACAACTACAGACTATCAAAAATCGGTTTTGAAATAAATCGAATAAATCAAATAACGTAAATATGTATTGGAATGGGAACTAATCGTTCAACAAATTCTGATTTACGGAAAAAAACGCACGTAGACGAATATGCAGTGTTTCCGATGCATGGACGATAAATTATTCGTTGGTCAGCTCAGGCAAAAATACAATTAAAAAGTAAATTGCGCATTGTGTCAAAAAGACTATCATAACTCATGGCGGTGAAAATTGCTACAAAAAACCTATTTTTTACGTTTCATTAGATTTGTAAACCAAATTCTCGATTATTTTTACCTTTCGTCCCGATATTTGGCCCATTAGACATGGCAACACTGGTATAGCGAAAGGCACTAGCACGTACCTTGAAAAGCTGCCGGTGCAGTCAACGCCGTACTGAAAATTACAAATGCGGGCAGCCATTTTATTTATTTAAATGTCAATATTAATGTTGCAAGCAACATAAAATAGATGATGATTTAATTTTCGAATTAATGGATACTATAATCTATACATTTAAGTGTCTATTTGTAATATCAAAATAACAGCCTTTTCCTAAATACATATGAAAGTATATACGGTATTTATAACAAAGACAAAAACAATTTTAAAATGTTTATCTTTCTGTCTGTTTGTTCCGGCTTATAGCTGGTGCTGACAGATAGTTGATGTTATAAGAAGTAACACAGGCTAGTTTTACTTTAGAAAAAGAATTTGGATACCGCGCAAAAAATTAAGACCCATGAATTCCAATCGTTATAAATACCACGCGGGCGAAGTCGCGGGAACAGCAATTATGTGACTGTTACGTCATAATTTGTATTAAACTTTAACTTAATTTTACGTGCATTGTAGTTTGTAAAGCAATGTATGTTTCTGTTTTAATTTTCATAGCGACAGCTAATCGATAATTTTAGCTTTGCTTGGTGTATCGTTAATTGCCTTTTTAAAATCGATTTCACATTTTTCCATCTCTAGACATGCCAAACTGTAAGCTGTCACCCGCACCATGCTATAACGCAAGGACTATAATTAATTTATTATAATCTATTTGATATATTTTTGAAATTGTATTTCAACACTAAGGTTCATAAATAATGAAAAATAGTACACATAAATATTTTAATTGTTTCACAGTAGTCTATTGTTAACCGATATTGGTTAACAATCGATTATATCTATTAACGGTAGCATAGTAGTATAAATAAATAAATAGTATGGTTGAAACCTTATTTAATAAAAAAATAACCAACTGTAGCTAATATTTTTAATCGGTATTTGCAGGCAATTACCATATGTTTTATCATAAAAATATTTCCCAAAACGGCATTGACCGAGCTTATCTCGAGTCAATAATTTAAGGTCCTACACACTTTTTTATATATATATTCAAAATCCAAAATTTGTCGTCTTTGTAGATTTTTAGTACTTTTACTGCATAATCTAGGCCAGTCCCTATGGCAATCATGCTGACATTTTTATTCTCCGTTATTATTTCTCCAGAGATAGGATATTTTTTTTACCTTTAGTGACACATAGCTCTAGCACAAAATAGCAGCGCCACGGTCATTGACGCTCACTACGATAATATCGAAACGAGACGGAGTGCGTGAAATAAATTGACACAGGTCCGACCTCGAGAGCCGCTGGCGCGGAATGGAATTCAGATTGGCCGACGTAGTGAAATATATGGTACTATTATTTAAATAATTAAAAAATAATAGTAACGATTTAAAAAGTAAAAATGATAGTATAGTTTAAGCAAACGTTGATGATTATTTTGTTATAAATTTTACGTCAAAATGATGTAGAACTTCGGAGATATTGGGGCTTGTATTGAAGCTTTTTCGGCAGATAATTGAATTATGACGATTTCTTTTTCCTTACGTGAAAGGCATATAACGAAAATGTATTTTATCTTTATTAAAGTGTAGTATTTTTGTGAGATAAAAATATTTTTTTGATGGTCGATATTCAATAGAGTCTACAAATTAGAACTCCCAAATCATGTCTCAAAGTTATGGCCTAAACATGCATAGGGAGAATGATTATTACTAAATAATAATTATTACTAATTACTAAATAAATAAATAAGTTATCTAAAATTCGTCTTGAGTTTATTGTAGTAGAGAAAACGAACTATGTTTACCAAGTGATTGTTATTTCGGGCAACGAACGGAAAACATAATTTCAACAAGCAAACTTTGTAATTTCGTGTTTTTTTTTGTAATACTCCTCCTAATTTAGTTAAACCCAAACCCGAGCATACCACTGCAAGACTTTAGGATATTGTAAGCTCGTTCTGCATAGATCGGACCAAAAATTAATATTAAAAAACTGAAGGTAGCCGGGCTAACTATGACATTGGGACGTCAAACATCTCAGTGTACCCCCATGACCATGGGTGCTGTAAAGCACCCGAAACGTCGGGAATTAAAAATAAGTTAAAATAGTTATTTAAACGCGATAAAATCCGTAAATACAGTTTTATTCAATGAGATGAGGTTGTCGTGCAATTCTGTGTCTTTGTTTTCCAAGAACTCTACGACAGAGTGAAACAGATTGTAAAATCGAGTGACAATTTCCTTTTCATGGCCAATGCACTTCTGTGTGAAAGATCAATCGATTGAAATCTTCGTCATTAGTAACACAAAGCTGATTAAATAATCTGTCATTTAAATGGTTGTTTCGGATTTTATTGACTGCTCTGATGACATGTTGCAATGATTGAAACAGTCGTTCACTTAAATTTCTAGCAACCGAATGTTGTAGATGTTTAACGCAATGTACAACAAGCACATCTGGAATTTTGTTTTTTAAGTACGCTATGAAGCCTTTTTGACACCCCGTCATAGCTGGAGTACCATCTGTAGTAGCTGATATAATATTCTTCAAGGAAATTCCTTTTTCATCACAAAACTTTTCCAGTGTTTTAAATATGATTTCTTCTTATGTGCCTGTCTCTAAATTTACGGCATATCATAGTTCTTGACAATTTTTTTTATTCTTTAATAAACCTCATGTAAGATAGCAACAACGCTTTATTAGTTGGTAAAGTGGACTCCCTCAATATTCTATTCTATTCTATTTTAAGTATTTATAGTTTATATACCATCATACAGGGGAGAAATATAAAGTAATTATTCGGTCTGGAGTAGTAGGTAGGTTTTCATTTTAGTAAATTTTAAAATATAAAGTATCTACATGAAATTGGAAATCACTCATCGCCCCCTAAACCACGCTAACGGCCCCCGTTTATTTTTGGGCCCCTTAACGTCCCTCTCTGGGTCTCCAGCGCCCACAAGAGGGCGTTATGACCTACTTTGAGAAATACTGACATAGAAAGAACGAGAAAGAGAGGGAAAGTTCGCCTGAAGGCGAACGCTCCTTACGTAACGATTTCTGCCAGTTTACTCTACTGTTAAGCCGCGTTAAAGAATTTCTTTTCAAAAATATAATTAATTATTCTATATTTCGCCATTATTGTAATGCCTACTTCGTGGGGTCGGTTGTGTAGGAAGTCGAGTACGCTACGGTACATCGACGTGTGGCTGGTGGATCCGCTGCGCGCGTCGTGCGAGGACGCGTTCACGGTGCGCGCGCTGTTCGCGCTGCAGCTGGCCGCCGTCGTGCGCTCGGCGCGCGGCTGGCAGCACCTGCGCCTGCGCGCGCACTTCGTTACAGCCGCTGCGCACGGTCAGTATAAGTTCACGTTCACCGTATTACCATTTATCCAGTATTTCATAACTTCGTCTATGATGATGATAAAAAATATTTGTTTACAGAATTATTTACAATATGTTCATCCTCACGTTGTGGAATTTTCGAGAGATTTTGATAAACGCTTAATCCAATAATCTCCTCCAGACGGAATTTCGGTCACGTTGGCCAGTCTTAGCCGTGACTAGGCACGTACGCAGGACAGGATTACCGTGCTCGAGTAATGCGCAAGCACAAATGCGCTCTTTATTTCCTAACTCTCATAGTCCGTTGGGACGGTAATCTGACTAGATTGGAGAAAGATCAGGCACATCCATCGGATTTATGTGCTTTTCGAGACACGAAGGTGAAACTCGGCCAATTTCCTGCCACCCAGTCCGGTGGGTCCTTTTGCGAATTTTTTGGCAGAAAAACATAATAATTAATTTTAGTCGTACCCTTTGGTACAGTGTTCGTAAACGTGACTGATGATCTTTAGGTCCCACGTTGAAATCAGTTATTGGGTATTTCCGTCAAGAAATGCACAGCAGCAGCCAGGAGTCAGGAAGTTGGCGGTGTTACACCCCCGTGCCTCAGCAAGCACGCAAAGCCGTAGGTCTTGCTCCTGATTTCTCTCGGGTCGTGTCGGATTATCGTCCCATTGAAATAGGACAGGAAGAGAGTAGAGAGTGCATCTATGCTACCTATACGTTATTTACGTCGTAGAGCCACGCTGCTGATGTACTATAGTTGTAGCACGAATTGGTCGGCTCGACCGGGGCTGGACACAGAATACCAGCGTAAAATAACAGCGTAATGTTTTCTGTGTTTTTTATGGTGAGTGTAGAGAATCGGATACCCTTTTTACTGGAATCGAGGCATTCCATCTTAGTCCTCAGGGATGACAACGCATTTGCATTTTGATTCTTAAATGAGGATAAATGTAGATGTGTCTGGGTCGTTTGTCACCCAGTGCTATAAAAAAATGCTTGGGCGTACATTTATGCACTATAATTTTGTAATACTGTCCTGCGCTGATGGTAGTCTCAGTTAAGACTGGCCGCTGTAACCGGAATTCGATCTGGAGGATTTTGAAATATTAGATTTTTTTGTTGGCACATTGTTTGTATTCTAAACCTTAATAATTAAGCTTCTATTCTTAGTTACAGCCTATTAAAGTCCACTGTTGAACAAAGGCCCCCCCATAGATTACCTCATAGAGGATTCTTGGCAAGCGGTTTGGCAATCACAGTTATTTATTTTTAGTTGTTTTAGGGAGACGCCGGTGCCCATCTTCCGATTTGTAACCCTTCTGTCACCTCTTACGACACTGCCACCCAGTGTAAACATAATTATGATATTTTGCATTTGTGTACACAAGTTGATGTATAAATGAGAGTGTTGGTGTTGTTTGATGCAGCTGTGGTACTTGTAGAGGGCGGACGGTCGTATTCCGCGGAGGCTGCGCTGGAGTCGCGCGCGGCCGAGCTGGCGCCGGGCCGGCCTGTGGACGAGCGCCTGCGCCAGCTCCTCAAGCTGCTGCGGATCGAAGCCACGGTACACTGCGTGAGTGTCACCCAACGACTACCCTCGTTTTGTATTTGTTTCTTTTATTTTTATTAGCAGCAGCTCAATGCTTAACCGGAGGCCCTTTTTAGCAAAAACCATGCTTTCCATCATAGTCCTAAGAGGCGGCAAATTTGGTGCTTATTTGAGAATAGATGTAGATGTCTATAGGTATACATTTACAGTCAGGTGTACCGTGTGCTCGCTTGTCACCCTTATTCTATAAAAAAAAAAATGTACACAGTCACTTAAACGTAATCGCATAACACTAATATTTAAAATTCGTACTCTAATTAGACTGTAACTTCAACTTTAACTATACATTTTACCTAATGCTGCTGTGTTTAGTTTGGTGAGTGAAGAAAACCTTATACTCTATTCTTACTAGTAACGAAGCATTCAATCTTACTTCACAGGGGTGAGAATGCATCTACATTTTGGTTCTTAATGTAAGATAGATGTAGGTGTATATGGGCCACGGCATCCTCTTATGTGCTCTTTTTTGCCAGCCTTATACTACAAAAGTCTCGTGTTTTGTATAATCGAGTAGATTCAAAACTTAATAGGAACTGTAAACTTCTCTACGGCTTCTTTCATCATATAGAGAATGGTATTTTTTTATTTGAAGTTTATTAATAAAATGGTTACTAATATATTAATTTCTTATATTAACGTCGAAACCAAACATTTAAATAAAACTGGTTTTTACGGATTCTATCGCGTATATTAACTTATTTTATATTCCCGACGTTTCGAGCACTTTACACCACCCATGGTCACGGGCATAAAGGTTGGAGATCAGGAGAACGATCGCCGTAGAAAATAGTGACCCAGAAATATGGACACCATAAGTGAGGCGCTGCGATCGCTAAGTTCACTCAATTAAAGTAATTTTCAGTCCATTTTTCCGATCATATGCTAAACCACTTGCACATCCACGCACAATAAAATATTCATCCATTTTTTAATGTTTCTTTTTGTCAAAAATTAAAAAATTACGGAGCATGAAAATTTTCTCACCAATGCCGCGAAGAAATACATTATATATACTCACCGATGGCAGCGCCGCTATAAATTCTACAAATTTTCAAGGCGGGCTATGCTTTAGTACGTAGCGATCGTTCTCCTGTTTTCTTCAACCTCCATGGTTTATCTACTCATGTGGCAATAACGACGAGTAGGAATGGGTAAGTGAAAACCTATATCGATATATATCATATCGATATATATCGTATCGATATTTTAAACAGTATTGATATTATTAAACAGTTTCGATATATTCACATGATAAATATCGATATATCGTAATGTTTTTTATAATGTAGTACATACAATAAGGCTCAAAATGGTATTACTGGACGATTGGATGACGAAAAAAAAACGACAACGGCACATGAATGGTTTTGCAGCTTCTTTTGTTGCACGAGGACTAACATACCGACCCGAAACAATTATTTGTAGGCCATACAAATACTTGTTCCGTGCGGGATTCGAGCCCACGACTCCCAGCGCAGCCACTCATTGCCAAGCCAGTGCGCCACGGAGCCGTCACTTTATCAAAGTATATCCGTAACATACGAATTCCCTCGTATCTACCGTGACCATACGTCTGACTTTAGGCGGGACGGTCCCGATTTAAAGGTTTGTGTCCTGCTGTCCCCAAAATAAGTTAAAATGTCTCGCGTTGACAAATAGCATCATGCAAACTGTCACCCGTGCCATCATTATGACACCAAGCGTGTCAGGTTTGCCAATATGGGCTGACTAGTTACGTGATTATTCTGAAAACCTACCACTTTTGAATTTAAAGTTACGAAGTGACAATTTTTACTAATCTACAATAAATAATTTGTGGCAGAAAAACCCAATAAATGATTTTTGGCCCGACTAGGGTTTCGAACCCGGAACCACATGATCAACAATTGAATTTACAACCGTCAGACCAAGAAGACAGGCAAAAATGTTAAAACTTTAATAATTTTAAAGGTGTCTCGCTCTGAGGAAAAAAATAAATGGTCACTTTACTTATACCTATAACAAGTTTTTACTTGTTTTTTAAACATGCTTAGTACCCATATTTACATGTTTATTATTTGCTACTAGCTTACTGTTTGAGTGGATACAAGGACTAAGGAAGGCATCCAAACCGGTTTGGATGCCTAATTTTTCACTACATCAATGACATTCCACGGTTATAAATATTTTTTAATATATTGTTACGTTTATACGAGTACAGCGGGCGTGATAAAGTTGTACACGGGTGCTCTTTACGACGCGCTGCGGATGACTGGCGGTACTGTTTGGTCGGCCCGCGTGCTATTTAATACAATATTTATTTGATATTTCTTTTTAAAATAATCTTTTATTGAAAAATAAACCTATAATTCACTCACGTATTTACTGATGAACGCATAGCCTGAATTTAATTGAAATTCATTTCATTACATACGAATGAAACTGCTTTTTCACTTAGTGGACGTACCTAAAATTGTAGATTTTGAGGAAACTGCGATCTTTTTCCGTCGAGCCAAAATGTGTAAATCGTGTTTTGGCCATCATAAATAACTAAGAAAAATACTTAACTTTCATAATGAATTTTAAAAAATGTGAATTCGTGGTTTTTAATAACAAAAAATTGATTTTCTGCGCTCCCTCACATTAAGAAAAATAATAGTGAAATCTAGAAAAATTTTCACACTTCTTTAGTAGTGTGAGTGACTTTTCACAACTTGACAAGCAAAAGCGCCAAAAGTATGGAGTGTAGAGGTAAGGAGAACAATCTCATAAGATAACAGTTGAAAAAGTGTCCCTCTGTAGGCAAAAAATAACAGTTCAAAAACTCTCTGCAACAGCGCTGGAGTAGCTACAGGAAACAGCTACATGAAACGAACATAGCAGTTGTCGACGGTATGAAGTGTTCTGCTAAACTGCTAGGTAGCTCTAAAACCTTAAATAATTTTATTTGGTAAATATAAACCCGAAAAAGTCGTCTATCCCACTAATATTTTTCAGCGCGTTCTTTAAAATTTATCCCGTAGCTGTAGTGGCGCCACCCTTATTTAATGGTTTTCTACGGACACTTTTTAATATACAGTCTGTACTCCTTACCTCTACACTCCATAATCCCAACACTACGATAAGGTACATAGCGACATATAATTGAAAAAATATCATATAGAAAAGGTGATATAGCTTTTTTAATATCTTGCTTTGTTTGAAAGATTCGAATTAGTGCTAAAGAACTATACACGATGTAATGAAATATAGATAATTTCATAATTCTTCGGATTTACGTAAAAGGTTATTTTAAATCGTGTGAGTACGCTTGTGCAAAGTTATGCGGAATGATTAACGTGAAACGTCTAAAGGTATTTCTTAGATTTGGTTGAGTATAAACGTTGTTAGAAAGTTTTTTTTTTTCACCGGGATCGATTTTCTTTTCGACCCATCATCAAAAGTTTCCTTAGTACTATCGTCTGTCTTCGTTTTCGAGAGCGTTTTAAAAATACTGTATAGCTTATATTTTTCTTCTTTCGTTTCTTCTACTGAATCTTCTACTGAACATAGGAGGAACATCATCCCTCATGGATTGCCTCATAGAGGGCCATTTGCCATAGTTGCCATGTGGTAATTTATTATTTTCTGTTATAATCAAGGAGACGCTGATGCCCATCTCCGGTTTCGCCTCTTACGACATCCGCAGGATGATATGGATTATTTTGTTGTGCCAACCTAAAACAATGCAGCTACTTGTTCAATATGTCGTGAGATATTATATTAAAGAAATACAATATTTTGCGTCATTTTACCACAAAACATAAATTTTTCGATGAAACGTTTCCTCCTGGATCTTATTTGATAAATGAGACATTGAGTTTTTTAAAGAGATCATTGCATCAACAACAAAATGTTATGTCTGTGGCATTATCACAAGAATTCGCGGCAACTAAAGCATCATATGAAATTTGTTACATTCTTGGCAAATATATGAAACCATTTACCAACGCAGAAATTGTAAAGGAATTCTTTGTTATTACTGCCAATATACTTTTTGATAAATTTCGTAACAAAAAGCAAATACTATCTTTTTAAAAAAAACTACAACTCTCGGATTCAACCTGTATGAGGCGTATGTCTTCACATTTCTAAACTTATTTGCGAAGATATATTAGTTAGCCGTGTAGTGGCGGTTGAGAATATCCACTACCCCATACCTTCCCGTGGGTGTCGTAAGAGGCGACAGAGGGAGACAGGCAGGAGATGGGCAGCAGCATCTTCCTGATAACAACAA
>DWHP01001965.1:0-15111 GCA_018247895.1 Parnassius honrathi | reverse complement strand
CTGTTAACAAACAAAGTCGCCAACAACAGATAATTATCAAATGTTTATTAATTAACAGGTTTCCAACTGAACCTAGAATAAAATTAATGCTTAAAAGCATAAATATTGTGAATTGGCGTCCGAAACAAAATGATCATCTCTGTTCTAAACATTTCACGGACGACTGTTTTATCAGACATGAGAACCACTTTGAAAAAGTGCAGTTTACCGACAATATTTTCTGGTAGTACCAGTACCAGTAAGTATAAAAGTGTTAGATTATTATTTCGAATGTTTTTTTTTTATTTCTTCTCTTCTCCCCTAAACTCAAGGGTCATAGCCAAGTGTAGAAAGGTCGCCTGATGATGTGGAGCCACGTTGGATGTGTGTTAGTGGGCTGCGGCTAGAGGAGTTTCCTCTACCTGTACCGCTGTAGTCGAGGTGGAGTCGTAAGGGAAGAAGAGTGTTGGTATGGCGATTTGAGATGCGCCATGCTATCCTCCGCGATTTTGGTAAAGCTGCACCATTTGATGCTTTCAAGTGCTCGTTTTTTCCCGGCTCCGTTCGCACATCGAAAGAAAAGATATAAGAACGAAGAAACCTATTCCTTTTTAAAAGGCCGGCAACGCATCTGCAATTCCCCTGGTGTTGCAGTTGTACATGGTGGTGGTAATCACTTACCATCAAGTGATCCGTATGCTCGTTTGCCCCAGTGGCGAAGCCTCCATAGAAGCCCAGAAGCCAGGCTTGTTCTATAAAACTGCTCAATCAATAATATCAACTAATAAAATAACTCACTGTTTCAAACTATTTCAAATTTTCTGCGCGCTTCGCAGGGCATGACCTCGTAGCATATAACATGTAACGTCAACACTTGGCAGTTTGCTTTCAATTCGAAATACGCTGGACCGTCAATATTAATGAACACAACGAGTTGATTTTATTGTCTCTCTCGCACACGTTGCTTTTTACCAGGCTATCGAGAAGACGATCGCTCCCTTTCTAACCTGTGGCAAAATGTTTTATAATGAAAATATAACTACGAAATATTTATATAGCAATTACTATGGAACCAAAAGCCGTGCTTTGCCCTGAAGTCGGTTAGGAGTGCGTTAGGAGGTAGGAGGGGGTGTACGCATGATGCGTTTGCAAGCTCACTTCACATTTTAATGTTTATGTTTGTTGTGCCTGTTAAAAATTTATACTTTTTCGAAGATTTTTAGTAAAAATGGAACGATAATATTGTTGCTTGTAATGAATATGTCTTAAAATGCTTATCGGCAAGGAAAAGGTAAAATCTTTAAAAATGAAATTTTAATTCAATAAACATTTCTTCATATTCTAATAAGTAGGTACAGGACTATATCTTGGGCTTGCCCTAGTTTGGAGCCCTAGCTTCGCCACTGGTTTTCCCCCACTTCTGTAAAAAAAAATATCGGGCTCGGGGAGTCCGTAGTGCAGGTGGAGTTAGAGGTTGCGAAGTGCAGTGTGCCTTGTGTTTCTGGTGCGCCTTATCTGAGAAAGAAAATGAGGATGAGCTGTCGGCAACTAAGGAGGGGCTGCCATTGGCCGGCTGGCGCTGGTGGGGCCGCGGATGTGCATGAAAGTGTTTCCTTGGTCCCGCCAATTTGCGACGGAAGTAGAACACCATGGGGGTTTAATATGTAGTAAATGGTTTAATTTGTGCTTTAACTTCGTAGTGGCCGTACTTTAGTTTCTTTATTATTTACAAATTCTGGTCATCGTTATTAAGCACCCTAGAATACGTGACACTGTCGAAGCTGGAAAGCTTAGGAGCTAGAGCAATATGCACTGGCAAATGTGATCCGGATGTGGATCTCGGAACCATGGAAGGCGGTACGTTGCTGCCTCCAGAATACGTGGAGCTGCCCGAGATTGAGAGCCTGGGAAGAGATTCTTCCTTTTTATGTTGGTATCGTGATTTTTCTTTTTTTTTATTAGTAGCAAACCGTGGCAAATGTGATTTTTGTTTATCAATATAAATTTGGTATATAGGTCGGAACACAAGTTGCTACCGGGAACAGAATGTCACTTCAAAAGAAGGTTCGGTCTATTTCTGAAGCCTATGATAATATGAAGCATGTTCATCCTTATGAATGTTTACCTGGGACAAATAGTCCGACTAGGTAAGTTCAACTTCGACCAAGAGGTCAATCGACGGATTCAACTCGGTTGAGCAGCTTTCGGGAAATTACAACACATCCTCTCGTCAGGTATACTTAAAAACCTAAAAATTAGATTGTACAACCAGTGCATGTTGCCAGTGGTGACTTATGGATCGGAGACGTGGTCCTGCACTGCTGACCGTACGAGGACGCGCAAACACGCTCAGCGAGCTGTGGAGAAGGCTATGCTCGGGGTTTCTCTGCATAATGTAGGATAAAATGTAGGATACCTGTACGGTTTAAAGGTCATGGTTTTTAGGAGACATCTTTGAGCTCTTTCTAATTTTATCATAAATGTTTTGCATGCTCCTCCCCAGGCAATTATACAATATCCTATAATTGATTGTGCTAAGGCGTAGTATACAGTTCTTAATAAATCAAAGTCAACGATGTGCAATGTCCACGTAAGTATTTGAATGCGCGATGAAATAAGTTCTATGTGTGGGAGCCAGCTTAGTTTATCGTCTATAATTACTCCGAAATATTTAATTGATTTTGATTTCGTCATTTTAGGGCAAAACCAAGTATCTATCGACTGTAAATCACAAGAGTGTACTGTTAGTTATATATCGTTAACAGTTTGGCTGTTAGTTATATGGAACTGCATATAGGTGGACTTAAATATATTAAGAGTCAGTAAATTCTGCTCAAGCTGATTTGCCATAGTTTGAAGACTCTTCATTGCAAACTCCTGGACCTCAGGCCAAGTCTCTCCGTTGAAAACTAAGGCTGTATCATCAGCGTAAGTAAATAGCTTTCCTTGAGTTAGTGTCATTGTGCACAGGTCGTTAATGTAAATCAAGAAGAGACTTGGTCCTAGGATACTGCCCTGAGGGACTCCAAACGTGACACAGGCGTCTGAGCTAATAATTTTTTTTATTTTTACTCATTTTTACTCTCTGCACACGGTCACATAGAAAATCCTTAAAATTGGAAGGGGTAGAATCTCTTATTCCAATTTTTTCTAGTTTGTTTACAAGAATGGGTATCGAAACGGTGTTAAAAACCTTGGCTAAATCAAGGAAAATCCCTATACAGGATCATCGTTACCATCGCGTTAGGGAGGTTGCAGCAGCTACAGTTCGCGACCACAATAAAGGATACAGCCCTAGGTGCTATGGCTGTGGGGAAAGAGGCCATCTTCGATCCGGCTACCCTAAACGAATTGTAGAAAGGAAAGGTGATCGATCTCGAGAGGGTAGTGCGGCTAACGGCATCGCCCAGCAGTGACAGGATCATCGTTCCCCTCACGTTAGGAAGGTTGCAGCAGCTACAGTTCGCGACCACAATACAAGCTACCACCCAAGGTGCTACGGTTGTGGGGAAAGGGGCCATCTTCGATTTAGCTGCCGTATTCGAACTGTAAAAAGGGAAAGTGATCTATCTCGAGAGGGTAGGGCGGCTAACAGCACCGCCCAGCAGCAGCAGGAATACTTTACTATCTCACATCGCAGCTGGAAATCTCATGGCAACGCAGATGCATTGTCAGGAAGACCTTGTCCTGAAGACTGCAATCATTGTACTAGGCACGAGAGCAACGAGTGGAAGGACAGTTTACAACATGCACATCAGGAAGATCCGGACATCAGACCGATTCTGGAACGGATGAAGGCCAGTGCTCCCAAGCCCAAGTGGAGCGACGTCTCAGCGATAAGTTTGACTACGAAAAGCTATTGGGCCCAATGGGACAGCTTGCTGATTCAGGATGGAAGGAGGTGCGGTAAATGGGAAATGGTCGAGGAGACAGCTGTCGTTTGCAAATGGTTGTCCCTAAGGCTAAAATGCCGGATTTTCTACAGCTGTACCATAATGGTTGTTCAGGAGTTAATCTGGGAGTTAAACGAACTAGAGTTCGTTTAACTCCCAGACTGAAGATCCGAGAACGGTTTTACTGGGTCCATTATCGTGACGATTTCGAGAATTGGTGTCGCAAATGTACATGTTGTGCGGCTGTGAAGGGACCTCACACTCGTAGTAGAGGTGCATTGAAATTGTACAACATTGGTGCACTATGGGAGAGGACACTCGTTGACGTTGCGGAGCCGTTTCAGAAATGTGCAAGAGGTACACCTAAGATCGTCCATGTGGATCGACTGACGCGTTATTATGGGGCCGATAATCCTCGGGACGAGCATGTCTTAGGAGGGAGCAGTGTTGCACTAGCGCGATCTAGTATCGGGGAACAGAGGGAGGAGAGCTTTTTTCAAAATGCCATGCTGGAACTTTCCACTTCCAGCGCCATCTAGTACCGAATAGAAAAACTAAGCTTTCTGGAAACTCCACACTCGAACTTTCTCCATCTAGCCGATCGGGACCGGATTTGCTGGAATAATCTAGATGTTTCGGTGAAAAAGGCCTATTTAAATTCGGTAAAGTCCGCGACCGGGGCTAGTATTGAATTGGCAATACGAGCGAAGTTTTCGGAGTGAAAAAAGTGAACTAAAGTGTTAATTATGAATAATTATTAGGGTGATTTAAGTTTTAATTGGTGTTCAGTAATTAAAGGGTCAACTTTGGTAATTCAGTCGGCAGTTTTTATTGTCACGAACCCTAAGCTCGTAACAGTATTAACAAGTTTGAGATTCGTAGTTCTGAATTTCATACATTTAGTTTTAGTGCTATTTAAATGCAAATTATTAACGTTAAACCAATTTAATCATTTAGATATAGTGTTACTTACTTCGTCATATTTTGGTAACTGTTGTTTTAATTTGAAAATTAGTGAAATGTCATCAGCAAATAATACTAAATCATGATTATCCGCTACTATGTAAGGTAAGTCTTTAATATATACAAGAAACAAAAAGGGCTGAGAATTAAGCCCTGAGGCCCATTTGTACTATCGTAAATAAATATGAAATAATTAATTTAAGAGCATCACTTCTTAGATCGCAGTGTTGACGTTTCCTGATTCTTGTTTCACGGTGAACACAGTCGAAGGCTTTGGATAGATTACAGAATATACCCAAAGCACCTTGTGAATTCTCCCACGTTTTAAAATATTTTTAAAATATCTCTTGATGATACTTTATGAAATGTAAAATTCTTTGTACACCCATTTATATCTATTGTGTTTATGTAATGATTCGGTAACGGCAGGAGAAGCATTCAGTGACTTAGTGGTCAATATCGAAATTTCAGTAGAATATTTCTCAAAACAATTGCAACGTCCTGTTATGATTCAGTTAATTTGTTATTAAAACTTAACTGGTAGGTTGAATTGCCAGTTTCAATATAAATTATACTCCATGTCATTTTAAATTTAATTTTGTTGCTCAAATATAAAGACTTGGCTGTGGAGCACACTCTTTTAAAGATTTTTGAACATTTTTTTACATATTGCCTAAATTCGATGCTATGATTATATGACCTTTCATGGTAGAGTTCATATAACCTTTGTCTGCTCTTATGGTCT
Source organism: Parnassius honrathi (assembly GCA_018247895.1). Lineage (NCBI taxonomy): Eukaryota > Metazoa > Arthropoda > Insecta > Lepidoptera > Papilionidae > Parnassius > Parnassius honrathi. The sequence continues at coordinate 9,531 of DWHP01001965.1, read as the reverse complement.
CCTACTGTCACTCATTCATTGAATGCCTTTCGACTATTCATGGAGAATGTTTTAGACGTAAAAGTATTATCGAGTTCATAGCAAATAAGGTTAAATAATGTTTCATACAAAAAAAAAAAACTGGATTATTTTAGAGAATACAAAATACATTTCTAAGACCAGTGCAGACCACTAACATGCACTAGGAGCATCGTGGTGGACATTTTCTTGCCCATAAATCCTCTCAGAATCGGAGGAGGCCTGTGTCCAACTGTGGGATGTACGTAGCCCGTAACTTTACTTTTATTAGCAAAGATTGTTAGAATTTCACGTTTTATATTCACCTTAAAGAATCTTATGAGTAAATATGAATATGCTCTATATATTATATATTTGACATAACATTAATATGGCTCAGGTAAGACAGTGATTATACGCTCTATGGTTGTTAGAATTGTTAGTATTTTTTGATGGGGACGCTACTGCTTTATTGTGGGTTCACTCGACCGAAAAACGTTCTGCGAAAGCGTGGCTTTTCGCAGAATGCCAGCCTAAAATAGTATCCTATTGCTGTTGTGTTTCGTACGGTGAGTGTAAAGAACCGATTAACATTTTTTACTTGTAACGTGGTATTCATATTTCTATCGTAGTCCTCAGGGATGACAACGCATTGAAAGTTTGGTTATTAATGGACAACTTATGTAGGTGTCTAATGGGCTTAACATTACTTACCATAAGGTAGACTGTAGCTCATTTGTCACTTTTATTCTACATAAAAATACGTACATAATAAGTACAAAAGAGTATTATTATTTATATGTATAATACAACGTACTTAAACTCATTATAATACGTTAGATAATATCGCGTAGTATTTGTAGATTGAGATCGATTCTGAACAATCACAAAAACATTCAGTTGTTATTTAAGTGAATAAAATGCCACTGGCTTTGTACAAAATAAAATACGCGCGACGGTCGACTCAAAATCAACCGAGTCCTTCTATCGTTTAAATTAACTGTTAAAGTGAATGTGATCCCAGTTATTGACATTGAGATGCTTTTATTTCATGCAAATGGACTACGGATCTAAACGGACTCGTCGGATAAATTGTCTACTAGCTGGCCAGTGGGTGGTTTGTAGGGTTTCCAGATGTGCTTAGAAAATATCGGACACGGAATATTTTATGATACACTTATAATGAACAATAGTTTTTTATTTAAAAAATCCCGTTTTAATAATTAACATGTCTCTCCCTTTAACAAAAAATAATTTTTTTTTTACTCCAGGCATCCAATTTATGTCAAAATATACACCAAATCATCAGCATTTTCTAGCTGTATAAATTACTATAATTGCAACTAAATTTAAATAAATAATTTATTATATTAGCAGTATTCCTAATTACCATCTTTATTCCATTATTATATTATACTGGTATGTCTATTGATCGTAAGGGTCACTGCCAAATAAGTTCCAAATTTGAATTTCTGTTATTTCTATCTATCTATAAAATCTGTTTGAGTATCTCTGTCAAGAAATTTTTAGTAAGAGCTCTGAGTCAGGAAGTTGGCCGTGTTTCGGTTATTGTCTGTCAAATATCTATGAGACAATCTATGGGGAGTCCTATGTTCAGCGGTTGACTTTTGGAAGGCTACAATGGGAACGGTAACTGTATACCTTTTGATGATCACGCTAATCAGCCAATGCTATTAAATCAATCGTTATATCCCTCGCATGATACGTAGTTCATTTATTGACGCTGTTTGACAAAAGTCTTTTACCAAAGAAATAATAATTTTCCACGTTTGAATTTAAAAAGTGGAATATCTTATAAAATAAAAATTTTTGGACGTCTTTGTCTACCATAAACAACATTTTATTCAGTCTAGACATACATTTAAGGCGCTTTAATTCATTTCACCCACAAGTACTGTTACAAAAAAAAAATAAACAGCTGTATTATTAAATCCAAAAGTAAATTTTTACAAAACGCTGAAAAGCCAGTTACGATGTCATTCATACGTTTAACCGCCATCAATGGTAAATGTCAACAACAACCCACGAATTGAACACTATTTTACGTGGCAGAGCCACACTGCTTATTTCGCTACATGTTATGGTTGTAGCACAAATAGGTCGGCTCGCACGACTAGCGTAAAATAGCAACTTAATGATGTGGTGTTTCGTTTAATGAAAGTGAGGCATTTTTGTGCGTCTTTGTCTTCAGGGGTGACAATTAATTTGCATTTTTGATTAGATGTCTGTAGGCTACAGCATCACTGATCATCGGGTGGACTGTGTCACTCTTATACTATAAAAAATACCATCTTCAAACAAATGAAACTAAAGAATCGTTGATATCTATGTAGATTAAACCGAAATTACTCGAAATCCGTAACTGCACTAACTTTTCATTTTGGACGTGTACCTTTCAAAATTGGACGCATTAGTGATGATTGGCGCCAGAACCTTCTTCGGGGGAAGTTGGTATCTACCCAGTTGGAATATAATTATCACCTAGTAGTTTACATGTAATATTTAATGGTTATGTGTATGTACCTACTTCAAGTTTTAAAAAAGCAATTTTTGCAACTTAGTGCAGCCAATAAAATTATAAATTAATTTAAAGTTTACAAGTGCTATAATTTACATAAAAAACCGAATCTTTTACTTATTTTTAATATGCTCAACGTAATAATTTAACTAGATGTTGAGTATGAAATATAATTAAACAAATTAATTTTGATTGGATGCGTAGATAACCTACGAAGAACACCTATAAACCCAATTAAAGTATGTTTGGTTAGCCTCATAAATAAGTTTTAAACTATAAATTACTCTTTCATTAGAATTTATAACTTTGAATGATAGGGTAAGAAATTGTATGATAAGAGTTTGCACAAAGATTTTGTGACCAGGATTTAGAAACGAATCTTCGGTGGTTCGGACACGTATGAAAAATGAATGCGTGAAGAGTGACAAAGCGAATGCTGCAAAAGTTAATGACAGAATTGACAAGGGGCTTCCTAAACGGAAGTTTGTCGACTAAATCTAGGATATACTGAAGATGGACCAAGTGTACAGTACCTTTAAACAACGATTATGTATGTATAGATAAATTGATGTGAAATCAGCGAGAGAGGTACGTCAGGATCGTGCCTAATGGAATTCCGTAGTCTCTGCCTACCCCCCACCCCCCGGGTGATAGGCGTTATTGTTAATGTTTTATTTTAGAATTAAGCTGCAATATTATCTGTTTTTAAAAATGTATGCGTTATATTATGTGATTATATAGGTATGCATTTTGTATATAAATAATTTAAACTACGACGTCATTCGTAGTTCGCTTCCTGGTAGATAACGGACAAGGTACTAGCGGTCAAAAACGTGTATCAGGTTGGATGTGGTAGAACTAGGCGTAGAAGCTAGTAAAACTTCCATACCGCAATTTTTTTTGTTTATTACTATGGAAAAGTTTGATAAGGAAATAACTATAATCCATTGTGGTGGTCTGGGCTCAAAGAATCGGTTGAAATAATTTGAACATGGAATGGGATCTAGACATATGTAGGAAGTCATCATCATAATAGCAGCCTATGTCAAGTTCACTGTTGTACATGGCCTATGTACCCCCAAGGAATGCCGCAAAACACGGCCGACACTATATCTAGGTGTTGGTGGTGGTATTTGTTTACTGCTACTCGAGAACCTTTCATTCCCACCGGTTTGCGGTTCTTCAAGTTAAGGGAGATTCCATTACCACTTCAGCTTACCGATTTGTGGTAAGTAACTACTATAATCAATGTATTGCAAACTATATATACATGCATGATCCTGAGCCTGATGCACGATGTAATATATAATAAATAGTACCTGTATATAACCCGTATTAATTAGAATTGTAATTACTTCGGCAATAACTTATCTCTGTTCTACATATGTGGTAAAATTAAAATAATATTAATAGAGTATAGATAATTGGTCGCTCATGCGGAATAACGCTCGCTTAATCGTTTAAGGTCAAAGTATTGTTATCGATTGTTTATAAATGGAAAAGTTGTGCAGAAATAACTCTGATATAGCACTAGGATTATTTTAGTATCGTGTTAAAGAGTCCATGGATAAAGGTGTGTGCTATATTGAGAGTGATACGTTTTCAGGTCGTCGAGAAGTGGTAGGTCTCTCATAAACCGAAGGAATTACTGTTCCATCGGACTATGAGAGTACTCTTGTGCTTGCGCATATACTCGGGCACTTTCATACTGTCCTGATGACTGCCTCGTTGAGCAAATTGTCGTAACAGAGACTGCTGATCGGCCTTGGGTTTGAATCCCGGGTCGAGCCAAAAAAACATAATTATTGAGTTTTTCTGTCAAGAAATTCTCGGACGTTAATAATCCTGTCCTGTGCAGATGGATAGTCTACTTTGAGACCGGATACCGTTACGGATACTCGGCCTGGAGGATATTAGGTCGGGGGATATGCGTCAAATTACACAAATGTTGGGTTGGCGCAGCAGACTTCTTCCTTGCTCATGAGAGCACTCGGAAACGTGAGCAGGCCAAGCCGGTGGAATAGTGGGTCTTATAAAATTGTTTAATAAAGGTTATTATACTCCTAGAGAGTCATCATCATCATTGCAGTTCCCTTCACAAGTCCACCGCTGCACACAGGCCTCTCCGAAGGAATGTCACAAAGCACGGTCCTGAGCCATTTGCACCAATCGACTTCCTACATATGTCACCAAGTCGTCACTTAAGGACTCTTGAAAACGGGACGTAGATGCGGCGCAGAAGGAAAATCGGTCTGTAGCTTCCCAAGAGAGCGATGTCGCCTTTCTTGAAGAACAATTCAACCGCACGATAACGGATGGAATTGAAGAGCTTCTGATGGATTTCGAGAATTGGTTTTCCATCCGATTTCAAAAGCTCCGCTGTTATTCCATTCTCGCCCCAGGCCTTGCCGTTGTTAAGGTGCTAGGGAGCCACTCTAATCTCACTCAGAATAACGTCCGGGATATCATCGGAATAGTATCGAATAAGATCTTGGATCGTTACTCACACTTGCGTATAGTTCTAACGATGACTTGCACAACTGCCCGTAGAACTTGTGAGATTACTCAAAATCTCAGGTGCCTCGGAAACGATGCTACCCCATTCTGTCTTCGGCTTCGACTTCAACCTTAGAGTCTTGGTTCCGCTCGATCGCTTCTTTAATATGAGCTGTATTGAATTTGCTTAAGTCATGCCGCATGCAATTGGAGACCCGTCTGTTCAGTTGTCTGTATGCTGTCAAATCTGTTGAAGACTACAGCTTCATTTCTGGCGTAGCAGCCATGAGATTAAGAGTGTGATCGAAGAGTTTTTGTGTTCTACTGCGACAATTTAGCAGTACTTAGCACCGACAGTTTCCATGAGGTTGTCATTCATATCGTCCACTATACGGAAGTCTTCTAGGCACTGAAAACGATTCTGTAACCCGAGCTGAAAGTTTTCAGGCCTTTGGATTAGAGCACTGGGGGGATGGAGTGTTGACTTCAAGAGACGTGTGATGAAGTCATGTGTCTTCATGTGATTTTCCAACTTAACGTTTAGGTTCAGTGTGCCCCTCACCATTTAGTGATCCCTGTCAGTTTTCAGTGATCACAGGTGATCTCAGGGTGAAAGCTGACAGCGATCACAAAGTGACATCACAAAATAGTTGCCATCTAGTCAAATATAATGAGGTCAGTTTCATTTTTATCGAACTGACGGGGCTCGACCAGGTGCAATTTCCGACGGGCCGCATCTGCAAGAAAGAGTTCATCATAAAGATTCCCTAGTTTCCCATTAAGTAGGCCATCTGCTGGCCCTTCTTTTGACGGTTCCGTTACCCTATCCCGAATTTTCCTACCTTTAGCTCACTGTTGCCTCATGTGCAACACACCGTATAGTGGGCTTTGAAGGAATGCATGGCATTGATGCGTAAATTTGTATGACCTTCAGCGAATACCATTTGGTGGTTCTGAGTAAAAGGTGGAAAGGACTGTGTGCTTGTTTGTCACCCTTATTCTATTAAAAACATCTCTCTTAGTCGCTTGAAAACATCTCTGTGTGATGGTTCGTTGGTCCTTTGGTTTTATCAATAAATAAAGAGTGTAGTTATATTTTATATGATAGTACGAACAACTCTAATCTGTAGTATACGGGTATAAATACATTTTATATCAGATGCTGATGCGTAAAATAATATATTTTTATTTGAAAATCGACCGAAAGTTGTTTGACCGCGTTCGAAAAATCAGACTGCAGGTATTTATAATAGGATAAGGGTGTCAAACGACCACACAGACCACCTGATGGTAAGTGGATGCTGTGGCCAATAAACATCTACATCTATCACCGATTACGGATCAAAATGCAGGTGCGTTGTCACCCGTGAGGACTAATATAGAATGTCTCGTTTCCATTAAAAAAGGTGTCCGGTTATCTATATTAACCGTATGAAACAAAGCAGCAACAGTATTAAGCTGCTATTTTACACTGGTATTCAATGAGAACATGGTCCATCCCGGGTCGAGCTGACGCTATACTACTAATATAGCTTTTTTAAAGCATTGTGTGACAAACGAACACACAGTCCACCTAATGGTAAATGGATGCTGTGGCCCGTAGACATCCACATTTGTCCTCAATTAAGGACCAAAATGCAAATGCGTTATCACCCCTGAGAGCTAAGATGGAATGCCTCGGTTCCAATAAAAGGGGTCTCTTGTTCTCTACACTCACCGTATGGAACACAGGAGCGTTACACTGCTATTTTACGTTGGTTTTCTGTGAGAGCATGGTCATTGCCTGGTCGAGCCAACCCTATACCAATAATATAGCTTTTTTGATAGCATTGTGTGATAAACGAACACACAGTCCACCTGATGGTAAGTGAATGCTGTGGCCCATAGACATCGGCATTCGTCCTCATTTAAGAATCAAAATGTAAATACGTTGTTACCCCTGAGGACTAAGATGGAATATCTCGATTCCAGTAAAAGGGGTCTCCGGTTCTCTACATTCATCATACGAAAAACAGCAGCATTACACTGCTATTTTACGCTGGCATTCTGTGAGAGCGTGGTCCTGCACCGGAAGAACCGACCCATTTTTGCTACAACTATAATATAGCTGCACCTTGGCTCTACCACGTAAAAAATCATGGCTCTACCTTAAAGCACGTTAAATGGCCCTACCAGGTTGCTGTAGTTATTAAAATAAAAAACCTTAGTTTGCTCTGGAGAATATTATAACCTAGAAGCCATAGTTATCATTACTTATTATAAAAGAAAGACGAGAATCGTGAGTACTCTAATCTTTATTACGCTTATCTTAAATAGCCTTTCTATTTTCGATGCAATGTCACACGCAAACATGTATCAGCTGTTTATACAACACGATAGGTACATGTAATATTACATGTTATGTAATATTTTACATTATGATATTTGATAAATATGATCCATTAATATGCTTACATTTGTTATTCAAAAGGTGACCAAACAAAAAAAGATGTTTCAATTTTTTAATATGATGTCTCCCAGACCGAATTTCGCTCATGGTGACCAGTTTCGACGAAGACTTGCGCGGGACAGAATTATTGTGCCCAAGTGTAAGTGCAAGCAGAGGTGCACTTTCTACTTTATCACTCTCATGGGACTTCAAGTGCTTTCCGAGGCACGGGGATAAAGGGCTAAAACTTCGCCAACTTCCTGACTCCGGGGAAATGCTAACCAGAATTTCTTAGCGGAATAACCCAATAACTGATTTTGACCCGATGAATCCCGGATTCGAACCCATTCGACCTCATGATCCTGGCCTCTTGTGATGGCTTGTAATGTAATCATGATGATAATAATATAATGTTGATATTAAAATATAATATCTTAATATATTACTATCGCTGAGTGGTGGCGGCGTAAGAACACTCTACCCCATATCATCCTGTGGGTGACAGCAGGAAACAGTAACAGGCGATCTCTCTTCATCTGAGTAGGCGATGGGCATCTTCCTCATAACAACCAAAAATAATTTAAAAAAGAAACTGGCATTGTCAACCCGCCTGCCAACTATACCGACTATGGTAAAATCCCCTCTATGAAGCAAGCCATAAGGAAGGCTTTTGGTCAGCAGTGTCCTTTTGATATAGGCTATGTAATTAATCAATAAATCAAGTGTATATTTTCTAAGTCCATGAAATAAATAAATGAACTGTCAAGTAAGACTTTAAAGCTTTCTGAGTTCAGAACGATAACGTCAAAATGTTTTCAGTAATAATTTTTCATCTCTTCTGCATGTAATGAAGATCCGGTGTGAAGGTTTTTATTTTGTATTTTAAAGAGAAAATGTAATTTTTTACACTTTTACGATATCACAATCTCAATGTAGTTTAACCTTGAGTTTGTGTACTTCTGTGCCCAACGACGAACGGCGTCAATTTGAGTTTGGGTACTGTACTGCCCATCTAAGTAATTTTTTTTTCTACAACTATCCACAAATATTTAATTATTTTATTTAATGGTGGGGGGGGGAATTGAGATGTTTGACGTCACAATGTCCTAGTTAACGACGGCTACCTACAGATTAAAATTACTAAATTTTTTATTTAAAATTAACTAACTAAATTAACAGTCACTACCCTAAGGTTGTCTGGCAGAGAATACTTTTAGCATTAAGTCCGCTTTTGTTTGTAAGGTTCAACAAAGTTTAAGTAAATGCATAAATAACATGTTTTAATTATTTTCTTGCTCAGCGATACTTTTGCAAATATAATGAGGGACAGAATTTTTAACCTCGGGTCTGTATTTCAGTAAATGCATATTGTGTGTAACTATACCGAAATTTAATTATATACGTGGATTAATCTATAAGGAAAACTTAGTAGCAGGGAGATAGCTAAACATGAAGATTGTTCTATACGTATGGTGTATGGTTCACAAGATAAACATTGTCTCAACGAGTGGTGCAAATAGCAGTGTTTGCTCTTCTCTGATCTGGTCTGGGAGGAATAGAGAGCCATTAGGATTACAGGTTGTGAGGCGTTTCTTGTCCTCAGATGTGACGTCATCAAACAAAGGAGGGTAGTTTGAAGTTGACTGTGAGTGTCCATAGACTACAGTAGCCATTACCATCAGGCAGGATGGATTATTGGTTCGTTAATCACTTCAGTTTAAAAAAAACTTACGTCAGGTAAGCTACGAACTGTATGAAAACGATCAGGTAGAACAGGATGCTTGGTTTGTTACGTTTACACTATTTTGTCTAATACGATCCATCGTTCATAGATTTTCGTCATAAACACTCAATAAGTGATAGCTTATCAAAAATGTAGTTATATTTCATAACATTGAGATGTATTTAATGTGATAAAAAGTAATAGAGACACGCTTCGAAGTTTAACAAACAATTTACAAAGACGACGTGGTAATTTTTATTTGCAAATAACACTAATATAGTATAATTTATTTTTTGTAAAGTATGAGTGCCATAGGCTTCTACTCCATTCACCTGTTACACCCCATCT
>DWHP01001964.1:0-15115 GCA_018247895.1 Parnassius honrathi | reverse complement strand
TAGATGGAGTGACGACCTGGTAAGACATGCAGGAAGTCGATGGATGCAGGTGGCTCAGGACCGTGCTTTGTGGCATAACTTGGGGGAGGCCTATGTTCAGCAGTGGACTTGTGAAGGGCTGAAATGATGATGATGAAATTACTACGGTGTAATACTTTATCGTTATACATATTACTTTATTCTTACAGCTCAACTTGAAAAATGTTCTTAGTAACCCTTATCATATATCACACTCAAATTTAAACCCTATTGTTATTGAAAACAAAAAGGAAGAATTCATTTAAACAAGGTTAAAAGGGGATATCGAAAAGTCAATATGTCTTAGTTCTTGCCTACATGAAGATCTTAAAGCCGTTGGTCCTGCGCTTGAATCTCTCCGGTCGTGTCAGTTCCCGTCCAATCGGACTATAAAAGTGAGGGAATAAAGAGTAGGGAGTAAAATGTGTACCCGTGCACTCCGTTGTGCACTTTAATCCTGTCGTACGCCTAGTGTCCGTTCAGATTGGCGGCCCTAACTAATATTAAGTCTGGAGGATATTATGTTACATTTATATTCTTTCCCGTTTTTATCCTGAACTGTAAAACATTTCATTTATTTTAAGGTTTTTGTTATTGAAACGACGAACATAATATGTGATGGACATCATTAGTTAAGGCGATTGCATTACATTGATATTTCTGATTTAATCACATATGTGCTTGCAAACAGAAAGATTGATTGATAACTAACGAATGCTATCGGATGATATTTCTGAAATCTGTCTCTGCAAATAGACTAATGTTTAACTTATGCATTTCTTAGTTATTTATGTATTAAAGTTTATTTAAGACCTCGTTAATAATTCACTGTTGTTCTATATTTACTATTAATTGAGACTCAATATAATAATAACAGCTATTTGAAAACTAGCAGGATCGAATATTTAGTAAGAGTACCATTATGTTGTTTATTGTTTCTGGCTCTATAACCATGGTTGGTTAAATGTTTAAATTAATGTGTAAAGTTAAATGTAAGGTAAAAAATTGTTAAAGATAAATCTGTCGTAGATGAACCAGGAGTACATAATGTAAAACTAATTCAAATGTAACACTATGTGTATAATAATTTAACTTTTGATAAAAAGTACGAATATCCTTCAAAATGTTAAAATCGTTAAAATTTTCATTTCCGATTTTTCCACCGTTTGAAATGGATATTTTTCTTTTAATTTATATGTTAACTAACATTCCGAAGAGGTGTTCATATTTTTGCATTTTCTATCGCATTTACAACGGAAATTGCTCAGAGGAATTGTTCGGATAAATTTTAGTCGCTTCTGTCGACCATCGCACTTCGCAACACAACTTACGATATTCGCGCCATGTTGGAGATTCACCATAGTACGATTTATTAGGAGTTTTCTACCTCCCTCGACTTTCTTGTGAAACCAGCCGTAAGCGGCAATTTTTCTGCAGCAATATCACTCAGAGACCTCCAAGAAACGAGCTTATTTATTTTTAAACGGCACAAAACGAAAAGCATACCAAAATATACTCTGTTCCTTGTAACTATTAAATTATGATTTTAATCTCGTTACGGTAAATAAGAATCTTAACTTGATTTAATACACGTTTGATAAGAGATTTCAATAAATCAATGTCTAAAGCCTAAGAAAAAATAGGTCCAATTAATTTTTTATTTCTCACTGTCTACATATTTAGACAAGAATCACACATTAAAATACTATGTTTCTTTTTTACATTGGTAAAGTAAAGTTACAGCCTACATACGTACCTCCTGGGCACTGACCCCCTTTTATTTTTGAGACTAGGTTCTAGGGCACGTAAGTGTCCACTGCGCCGCTCAATGTGTGTTGAAAATCTTCAAATGTCTTTTAAAATATGTTTCTTTATTTTTTTAAATTTCTCAGTTTATGCAGATTTCCGCACAATTTTTTCCTTCACCACCGAGCCCTTGGTACATCAGCACTTAAAATTGGAATTTATAATTTCACTAATGCTTATCTACCGTGGTTCATCACCGTAAACCTTTTTTATAAAATAAGGATGAATAACGTGCACACAGTCCCCCTGATATACCCACTTACGAATGCTATATACATCTACATCTATCCTCGATTAAGAATTAACATGCAGATGCGTCGTTACCTCTTAGAACTAAGATGGAACGCCTCGATACCAGTAAAGAGGGTCTCCGGTTTTCTACATTCACCATACGGAACATAGCAGAATTAAGCTCATATTATATACTAGTACTTCTTCGTTGACTGCCTCGTTGGTCTAGTGATTGTATTAGTGCGACTGCTGATCATGAGGTCTTGGGTTAAAATCTCGGGTCGGGCCAAAAAATCAATTATTGAATTTTTTCGTCAAGAAATTCTCAGTAGCCGCCCAGAGTCAGGAAGTTGGCGGTGTTCTCACCCCCGTGTCTCGGAAAGCACGTAAAGCCGTTGGTCCTGCGCCTGATCTCTCCCCGTTCGTGTCGGTTTACCGTCCCATCAGATTATGAGAGTGAGGGAATAAAGAGTGCACCTGTGCTTGCCCATACACTTGGACACTATAATCCTGTCCTACGCCGATGGCTAAACTCCGTTGAGGCTGGCCGCCGTGATCGAAATTCGGTCTGGACAATTTTATGTGCAAATTTATTACATGCTCGGCGGTGAAGGTAAATATCGCGAGGAAACCTGCATGTCTGAGAAATAACAAAAAAATATTTCGAAGACATGTAAAGTTTGCAAACACGCAGTGTGGCGGACGTTTCTTTGCCCTAAAACCCTCTAAGAAATGAAAAGAGGCTTCGTCTCGCAATCGGACGTGTATAGGCTATAACTTTAACTTTTTTAACTTTATTCTGTAAGAGTGTGGTCCTTCCCCAGTTGAGCCTTATTAATTCGAATATACTCGTAGTTGTTAACACTTACGGCAATCTAAGCGTTACTCTGTGTTACCGTTTTATTGGTTTTGCCACAATGTGCTCATTTTGATAATTTTATGAACTTACTATTTTATTAGTCTACTTTATGTCATATTGAATGGAATAGTTTTATTAAGTAAATGTTGGAAATAATTCTTACAAAAAGCTATTTTAATTTTACCACTGCTTCGGAAAGAAAACCACTGTCATGATGAGAACCAGCTAAAAGCCCAGCGAGTCGTTTATTCCACAATAGTTTTATACAATACAAAGTTGGTTGTGTAATTAGTAAAGTAAAGTTATAGCCTATATTTCCCACTTCTGGGCGCATGCAAGTGTCTGTCGCGCTGTCCAAATTCGGTTGTCGGACCTCACATGTATTGGAAAAAAATTTTTTCTCAGATTTGCAGGTTCCCTTAAGATGTTTTCCTTCACCGCCGAGCATGTGTTAAATCAGTACTTAAGATTGCAATTAAAAATTTCATTGGTGTATGCGTTGATCGAACCTGAGTTGCTCGCGCAACTGTGAAATTCACAGCGAACGCTAAGCCCCTGAGCTACCACGACTCTTGGTTGTATAACTATTTACAATTATTATAATATAAGGAACTTTTTCCTCGCAGTAAATAATATAATATATAATAGAATGCATTATTTGCAATTATTGTGGTAAATTAGGTACATCTTTATGTAATAATGGCACCTGTGATCGACTTGGGTTTCCCGAGTTTAACGCAATATTCCTCTAAGCTACCAAAACTCACACGTGCGCGCTAAACTCTAATGCTAAACGCAAACATAAATGAATTCTCTATTTCGTTTCTCTCATATTCCGATGAACCGGCCATCCGCCGCCATGCTTTTCGAGTCATGGATGTTGTAACGCCGTCTACTTCTGGACTCCGGACTGCTACTTAAACGTTTTGACAAAAACCCGAATAATTAATTTTGCTCAACTAATGATCCCTAGTTTTAATCCCAGATTTTACTCAAGACTACAAAGTCAGGAGTCTCACTTATGCCCTCTGGACCAAAGAGGCAGTCATTAAAATTGTAAGAAAGATAACGGGTAGCTCGCATTCCACTCACTGCTGAACAAAGACATCCTCCTTAGATTGCCACAAATCTCGGTCCTCGGACCTCGGATCTCGGACAAAAGTCACCTGTTTTTAATCGAATTTCAGTTCATCTAGTTTGGGATCAATGCTACAGTCTTTTATCTATTAACAGTCCTACGACGCCATCTACCATAATTTTTCTACTGCAGATTTTATTTCTCCCGAACACCTCAAAGTCATCTTTATAGCTCACTTAGATTGTGTTCTCTCATAGGGTCAGGAAAGAAATGAACAACTCTCAGCTTCGTGACTCGTCTGACAGGATGAGTTTTTTTGTTAATGATAAGCCTCATTTTGTGTCCAAGAGTCTGTCTGGGTGGGTGCCACCCTTTTACTTATTCCTGCCAGCATGTTGCAGTGCTTGCAAATGTGTGAACATGGAAGTTAATCATGATCTTCACCTTTCACTTTCATGACTAATTTTCCGCCCAGAGACCCCGCTATAATTAACGGGCAGGCCTATAAGATGCTCAATAGTGTCAAGTGAACTAGGTGTTAAGGTCTTACAATGATTGGTTCATAATAATTATAAGGTCGGCAAATCGTAAAAGATTGATGACTTCACTTTGATGTTTATATCCTGCCCGTAAAATATTTTCAAATACAAATAATGGAAAATTAATTTATCAATTTTGTAGTTTTATCAATTATTTCGCTAGGGTTATAAAGTAAAGGTTAAATTTTATTTCAGAAAATGCGCGATCTAGCTAGATTAACGGAAAGCTTATTTAGAGTAGAAATCTTAAGACATCCAAATGTATCCCAAATATCCCATTACCTTCAGCTAAATCGAGCAATATATTTCAAAAGGAAGCGCATTTGATCCTACAAACTATTACTAGCAATGGAGAAAATGTGGTATTAATTTCCTTGATTAACCTTATATATTACTAATTTGAGATAAATTTGATAAATTATATTGCAATGGTTAGTTTCTGCGGAATTGTGTTCATGCGTGCGTCGGTATACGAGTTGGCATATACGCACACGAACACGCGCACACTCACACAGACATGCGCGCGCGTTCACGCTTTTGTAACGTAATTAAGCAAAATTGGGACTAACCTCAAGTTGCAGCGGCATTCTATGATCATGAATACCCGGCCTCTGAGCCATCATAGCTAACAAATTATTTAAGCCCTAAAAGTAAGTAGTTACATCAAATCCCTACAGCTATCTTAAGTCCTCTCCACCTGCCAGACAGCAATTATTTCCTTTTATAAGAAATTAACATGCTTTGCTGTGTGTTTTGTTGCATTTTGCTAATAGTGGTGACATAAACTGTTCTATCAACATTACATTTCATACTGAAAATCCAAGATTTATGATAATAAACCGATATATGTATATGAATCGATTGCACCTCGTATTAGTGTTAAAATATTCATTTGAAGATAATTTTTAATACATAATTTTAGATTTTATAATACGCCTAATATTCAATGCAATATCCAGGGACTGAGAAGCGTTTGAATTACCAAAATCAATGACATCGTTATCGGAAATGTCGTGCATTACCTTTGGGACCGGTTAGAAAACCAACGGTGAGTCTGCTTACAAAGACTGACCCTTGCAATTTGATCCCTTACATCCACTGTCAGTAATTGAGGATCTAAAACGAAACTATTCCGCTCCATTTAATACTTCTTACCGCTCTTTTACTAAGTCAATTTCTAAGATTGAAGTATTTTCCAGGTGTAGTTGTAACGAAATAAGTTATTGTGGCTTTATAATTTTTGACGTGAAACGATTTCAAAATCACAACGAAAAATACGGGTACCAAGTCAGAAAAGAGAACTGTAACGAACAGTTCTGTATCACAGAGACTCAAACGAAATGTTATTATTTAATTTATATAGTCAGCTGCTAGTACAGGGCGCGTTGGAGAAGGGGGCAGTGCCAAATTTCAAAAATGGCGCTATCTCTACTTTATAATACCTAAAGCGACTCGCTAATGTAGACGTTTCCCGTTAACCCAAAGGCCGTGAGCGCATGTGTGTGTGTATGTGTGCGTGTGCGTGTGCGTGTGCGTGTGCGTGTGCGTGTGCGCGTGCGTAAGTGCGTGCATGCGTGCGTGCGTGCGTGCGTGCGTGCGTGCGTGCGTGCGTTCGTGCGTGCGTGCGTGCGTTCGTGCGTGCGTGCGTGCGTGCGCGTGTGCGTGTGCGTGTGCGTGTGCGTGTGCGCGTGCGCGTGCGTGCGTGCGTGCGTGCGTGCGTGCGTGCGTGCGTGCATGCGTGCGTGCGTGCGTGCGTGCGTGCGTGCGTGTGTGTATGTATATACTAAAAGCGTATTCAAATTTCGAGAAAAGTAGACTTTATTGTAACTTACATTAACATTTCTTTTAACTAAAAGCTACAAACCTCTTTCGTATCGAAAAAGTTCTAATTTACACTGTTGCAATTATTCTATCAAAGCATTAGCCAACATTGAGCATCGAATTTAGAATAACCATTGCAAAATCTGTGATACCTATAGATCACAGTACGTTCATTTTAATCAATAGCCGTGTGCAGTGCACCTTATTGAATAATTAACAATATCGAGCGACAAACGACTGGATGTGACGAATATTATTATGAGGAACAAATCCTGTGCACGAGTATTACGACGGAATTCTGCTTCCATTTACTAACATACAAAAGCGCAAACACATAATATCACTTACAATCCTGACGTCAAATGATTTACAGTGAAGTCGTCAACAATTGCAATATACGAAAGTGTGTAATCGAAAATATTAACGCCACCCACGTTCAATTTGGCCGATTAACAAAGATGTACCAAGTTCTCCTTTTGAAATAAATGCAAAATTTACTGTTGTTTTTTGAAAATCAAAAAAGACATCAAAAGTTGGTCACCAGTCTGGACGAAACTTCCATCAGAAACACACATTTTTCTCTATGCAAGAATAATCGAAAGCAATGCTGATGATAACTTTTTAGGTAGTTATAAATAAAAATATTGATATTGATAATATCCGTAAAGTTAATTTCAAAAATGTGTATTTTGGGATTTAGTTCTGATATCAATGTCATACATACTCGTATTCTTTTTACGTATCAATATTTAAATATGCGGCAACCGGCATGTTCGCGATGTTTGTTGTGCACGAGCTGGGAATGTCGTAAATTCCTATGTGAGCCTTTCCAATAATTACCCGTACTAGTCAACCGTTTTAAATAACACACTATAAAAACTAACATTATATATTTTTGCTGCAACGTTTAGCATTATAACTCTTATGTATATTAAGAGTAAACACAGTTAATATAATTTAGAGCGATAAAGGAACTCATAGTCTAACTGATTTAAATTTAAATAATACTAGTTTTTACAGATTTTATCGCGTAAATTAACTTTTTTATATTCCCAACATTTCGAGCACTTTACAGCACCCATGGTCACGGGGAGGACTTAGATGTACAACGTCTAGATGTCATAGTTAATCGCGGTGACCATAGATTAA
Source organism: Parnassius honrathi (assembly GCA_018247895.1). Taxonomy (NCBI): domain Eukaryota; kingdom Metazoa; phylum Arthropoda; class Insecta; order Lepidoptera; family Papilionidae; genus Parnassius; species Parnassius honrathi. Next base: position 7,614 of record DWHP01001964.1, on the reverse strand, counting down.
AATTATTAATTTTCGTTCCGATCTACGCCGTATGAACTTATAATATTTTGAAGTCTTGCAGCTGTTTGCTTGGGTTGGAATTTAATTTTTTTTATTACAGGATCCCAAGCAGATGGTAGCACTCAGCCATCTTCTCTATCGAAATTAGGATGTTTTTTGATTTCAATAGCCTCGCGAATTATCCTTGGAAGGAAGCGGTGTTTTTTAGCGAGAATTTGTGGTCTATCCGATGTAGAGACGGGGGCGATCCTGTATGCGTTCACAGACTGCGATTTTTCACATCGGCTATATGTTCTTCAACGTGGGTTAAAACCCATAAACTAAAACATGAACTACAGTTCATGTTTTAGTTTATCAAACAAGACAAATTTAACGTATTATTTAAATGTATAGTGTTCGCGTAAATATAAGAAATCATGATGTTAAATTGTACTGAAAATAGACACCTTTTAGTTGAAGCTTTTAACGCATCATCATTTTGTCTTTTTATTGATTGAAGTCTCATGTCGAGTCAATCCATATACTACGGTCATAATTCAGCTGCAGCGTGTCTCTAGTATGTAAAATATATGATGATATTTTTTTATTGGACAAGGGTGACAAACGAGAACAAAGAACACCTGATGGTAAGTGGATGCTGTGGCCCATAAACGTCTATATTTAACCTCGATTAAGAATCAAAATGCAGACGTGTTGTCACCCTTAAGGACTAAGATAAAATATTTCGATTCCCGCGCAATGGGTCTCCGGTTTTCTACACTCACCATACGAAGAACAGCAGCAATAAGCTGGTATTTACGCTGATATTCTGTGAGAGCGTGGTCCTTCCTTGGGCGAGCCGACTTATTCATGCTACAAACATAATAGGTGCAATGTGGCTCTACCACGTATAAATAATATGGTCAGATTTCTATACTATATAAAATTGAAGTGACAAACAGACTTAGTAGGCCTGATGGTAGCCCATGGACATCAGCAAATAAAATTTAACAAAATGTCTACAAAAAGCGTTGTTACCTCTAAAGCCTAGGATGAAATATCACAACCTGTAATAAATACTGACCATCTATACCCTTCAGATTGGAACACATCAGTGAAGTACATTTATATTCTAGATACATCCCACTGTCGCTATCAGCAATGCTTTAAGTTCTGAGAAGGTTATGGCAATAAGCCCGTCGCGTTACCTCAATACGTGCAGGCGAACTTCACACACCTTACAACGTTTCGTCCCTCAGATGTACAGCTTTTCTTACAATTATTTTTTCCACCAACGGATATATGGTAAACCGCAGCCAAAAATGCAAACATTTCTAAAGCGTCGCGTCGGCGGATATCAATGGGTTGTTTGGGTACTGTTAAATATTCAGTAAACTGCTTCAGTTAAATATAATAAATTGTATAAAATCACAAAAAATGTCACGCAAACACGCTTATGTTAAATCATCAATTCATATGATGAATTCAGCTGTATTATGTACTTTTAATAAGCCGTGATAGCTCGGATGGTTAGCTCTTGTATATCAATGGCATCCGCTGTAAACTTCACACTACGTGAGCAAACTCGGTTCTATTCCCGCCGTTAATAATGAAATTGTTAATTGCAATTTCTAGTGTTGATTTACCACGTGCTCGGAGGTGAAGGAAAACATCACGAGGAAACCGCATGAAGCAACCACAAACAAATATTTCGAAGATATGTGTATTTAAATTATCGTTTTAGTTTAAATTAGAAATATTCCAATAATCGTATTAGCTAAATAAAATACTATTATACGTATTATAAAATGACTGAAATGAAGATTACATTTGCTTTTATTTTGTTAATATATATCATAAAACGAAAATTTTAAGGTCGATCAAAGTTGTAATACCCGTTGTAAAGAGTATCCTAAAGAAGGAGCTTTATAATATTATATATAATAATCTTCGTTTTTGCGAATTAGTTGGGATTGACATCTATCTATTGAATATGTTGTTAGTATTTCTTGTGAATTATTTCACCATTATTATCATTTCGGCTCTTCACGTACAAGTACGTCTAGCTGTAAGCTAACCGATTCACTGAGTTGTCATTTACTCTGGTTCCACTACAGTCATTAACGTCACGAATTATATTCCAACTATAGAAACTCCGGGCACATCCCTCGCTGCAACTAGTCACTCACTGAGGGACCTTAAGCTTTCTCATTTTGGACAGCAGTGAAACACCACGTCTCTGATGCATACGTCATCATTTTTATTTCACTGGTGTTACACTTTTATAAGTTTTTATGATATTTTTGTTAGATTAAAATATTCAAAAGTTTGTAGCAAATTGCGTCAGTCCGAAGAATCAATTTTATTAACTAATCAAAGATCTGGTGATTTGCACTAGACAAAAAGTGGTAGGTGAAAAGTAGGTAATTTAATGTATGTTTTTAATGTATTAATTAATCTTTTATCTTGGGTTTTAACTTAAAATTTTCAAAAAACGGAGGGACTGTGTTGGTGCTCACGGCCTTTGGTTTAAGGTGAAACGTCTACATTAGCGAGTCGCTTTAGGTATTATAAAGTAGAGATAGCGCCGTTATTCAAATTTGGCACTGCCCCCTTCTCCAACCCTATATTAGCAGCTGACTATATAAATTAAATAATGACACTTCATTTGCGTCTCTGTAATACAGAACTGTTCGTTACAGTTAATTTTTCTGACTTGGTACCGGTATCTTTCGGAGTGATTTTAAAATCGTTTTACACCAAAAATTATAAAGCCACAATAACTTATTTCCTTTAGGAAAAACCTTTAATCTTAGAAATTGACTAAGTAAATGAGCAGTAAGACGGATAAAATAGAGCAGAATAGTTTCGTTTGAGATCCTCAATAACTGGCAGTAGATGTAAGGGATCTCATTGTAAGGGTCAGTCTTTGTAAGCGAAGGCGGATTCGCCATTAGGCTTCTGACCAGTCCCAAAGGATTATTATTTTGATTGGATTGATTAAGTAAACCAAGGAAATAAATATCACATTTTCTCCATTGCTAGTAACAGTTTGTAGGAACAAATGCACTTCCTTTTGAAATATATTGCTCAATTTAGCTAAACGTAATGGGATATTTGGGATACATTTGGATGTCTTAAGATTTCTACTCTAAATAAGCTTTCCGTTAATCTATCTAGATCGCGTATTTTCTGAAATAAAATTTAACCTTTACTTTATAATCCTAGGAAAATAAGTTATAAAACTACAAACTTGGTAAATTAATTTTCCATTATTTGTATTTGAAAATATTTTAGAGACGGGATATAAACATCAAAGGGAAGTCATCAATCTTACGCGATTTGCCGACTTTATAATTATTATGTATATTGTAGGAACTTAACACCGTGTTTATTTCACACTATTGAACGTCTTATAGGCCTGCCCGTAAGTTATTATAGCGGGATCTCTAGGCGGAAAGTAAGCCATTAAAGCGAAAGGTAAAGATCATGACTAACTTCCATGTTCGCACATTTGCAAGCACTGTAACATGCTGGCAGGAATAAGTAAGTGGGTGGTACCCACCCAGTCAGACTCTTGGACACAAAATGAGGCTTATGATATACAAAACAACTCATCCTGTAAGACGAGTCACGAAGCTGAGAGTTGTTCATTTCTTTCCTGACCCTATGAGAAAACACAATCTAAGTGAGCTATACAGATGACTTTGCGGTGTTCGGGAGAAATAAAATCTGCAGTAGAAAAATTATGGTAGATGACGTCGTAGGGCTGTTAATAGATAAAAGACTGTAGCATTAATCCCGAACTAGATGAACCGAATTCGATTAAAACAGGTTACTCAGGCCCGAGATTTGTGCCAATCTAAGGAGGATCTCTTTATTCAGCAGTGAGTGGAATGCAGCTACTTGTTATCTTTCTTACAGTTTAAATGACTGCCTCTTTGGTCCAGAGGGCATAAGTGAGACTGCTGACCTTGCAGTCCTGAGTAAAATCAGGGATTAAAACTAGGGATCATTAGTTGAGCAAAATTAATTATTGGGGTTTTTGTCAAAACGTTTAAGTAGCAGTCCGGAGTCCAGAAGTAGACGGCGTTACATCATCCATGACTCGGAAAGCACGTAAATCCGGTCGTGACGGATGGCCGTTTCCTCGGAATATGAGAGAAACGAAATAGAGAATTAATTTATGTTTGCGTTTAGCGCGAACTTATGATTAAGTTTTGGTAGCTTAGAGGAATATTGCGTTAAACCCGGAAAACCCGAGTCGATCACAGGTGCCATTATTACAGAAAGATGTACTTAATTTACTATAATAATTGCAAATAATGCATTCTATTATATATTGTATAATTTACTGCGAGGAAAAGTTCCTTATACTATAATAATTGTAAATAATTATACAACCGAGAGTCGTGGTAGCTCAGGGGTTTAGCGCTCGCTGTGAATTTCACAGTATGCGAACAACTCAGGTTCGATCAACGCATACACCAATGAAATTATTAATTGCAATCTTAAGTACTGATTTACCACATGCTCGGCGGTGAAGAAAAACATAGAAAGAGAACCTGCAAATCTGAGAAAAATTTTTTTCGAAGACATGGGAAGTCCGTCAACACGCATTTGGACAGCGCGACGGACACTTGCCTGCGCCCAGCAGTGGGAAATATAGGCTGTAACTTTACTTTAATAATTATAGAACCAACTTTGTATTGTATAAAGTTACTGTGGAATAAACGACTCGCTGGGTTTTTAGCTCGTTCTGCTCAGGACGGCGGTTTTCTTTCCGAAGCAGTGATAAAATTAAAATAGCTTTCTGTAAGAAATATTTCCAACGTTTAATTAATAAAATTATTCCATTCAATATGATGTGTACACTTTTTCTTAAATCCACGTAAAGTAGATTAATATAATAATAAGTCTACAAAATTATCAATCTGAGCACATTGTTGGAAAATCAATAAAACTGTAATACTCTAGAGTAACGCTTAGATCGCCGTAAGGGAGTGTTAGTAACTACGAGTATATTCGATAACTGAAAAGTGGTGTAACAGTTTTATTGAATAACATCCTTTTTCATGTTTTTTCAAGGCTCAACTGGCGAAGGACCACACTCTTACAGAATAAAGTAAGAAAGTTAAAGTTATAGCCTATATACGTCCGACAGCGAGACGAGGCCTCTTTTCAATCCTGAGAGGGATTTAAGGCAAAGAAATGTCCGCCGAGCTGCGTGTTTGCGAACTTTACATGTCTTCGAAACATTTTTTGTTATTTCTCAGACCAGCAGGTTTCGCGATATTTACCGTCACCGCCGAGCATTTAATAAATTAGCACATAAAATTGTAATTTACGATTTCAATGGTGCCGGAAGGGATCGAATCTGGGTTGCCCACGTACTGTGAAATTTACAGTGAGCGCTTAGCCCCTGAGCAAAAACGGCGGAATACTAGCATATAATCCTCCAGACCGAATTTCGGTCACGGCGGCCAGCCTCAACGGAGGTTAGCCATCGGCGCAGGACAGGATTATAGTGCCCAATTGTATGCGCAAACACAGGTGCACTCTCTATTCCCTCACTCTCATAATCCGATGGGACGGTAAACCGACACGACCATCAGCAGTCGCACTAATACAACCACTTTACTATATTTTTATAGAGAAATATAGCAAAGTATATCTACTACTCGCCATTTACTGGAAACGTTGCATTTCATGTTAGTCCTTAGGTGTGACAACGCATCTGCATTTTGAATCTTAATCGAGGATAAATGTAGATGTCTACGGAGCACAGCATCCACTTACAATCGGGCGGACTGTGTGCTGGTCGTTTGTACCCTTATTCTATAATAATCTAAGTGTTCGAGGGATCCTTGCTAGGTATGCAAAATAACAAGTACGTAAATTATTTTTGGAGTGAGGTTCGCGTAAGTACACACACGGCCGTTGCGTCACACTCTTTCTGTCGGTGCGTCGCCCTATTTTTTCGAACATGGCTGACATAATGCGCTTCAAAATTGTGTGATAAATTTCTGCCAAATTTTTCCAAACAATAAGAGTACAATTTTTCGACGGGGCGCAGAATAAATCAAGTTTTTTTTCTTATAGAATAAGAGTCACAAAAGAGCAAACAGTTCATCTGATGGTAAGTGGATGCTGTGACCCATAGACATCTATCATCCGTTCGCGCTAAGAAAATATTGAAACATAAAAGCAACTGCACGGTAAACGTTTACTACACAGTAGAGTAACAAAAAACTTATTAAAATTCAAAATATAATATTATAAATTATATTTCAAAAGATAAGGTTTTAATCAGTATCACTAGAATCTTTGTTTCATGGGTAGCCGAGCCCTTTTTTCACGAGTGATTTTAATGTATTGATTTCCTTTTGTTCCCTAATAATAAAAAGCTTATTAGGGAACAAAACTGTATTTTCAGATACACCACATGCAGTTTTTGTTTCTAATATTCTCCTCAGTCACATTTAAATCACATCGTCTTCCCCGACTACGAATTATCGATCCACTTTTATTCTTCCACATAGGAAGTATATACACTCTTATCTACGACTGTGAACTTGACTTTCTTATTTTTCGTAACTTGATTGCTCTGGAGTCGTGGTTAAGGCTGGTGGTCAACGATGACTCACTATTTTCTTCACGCGATCTAACTAAAAATTTATCCTGAATTAAGAATCAAAATGCAGATGTGTTGTCAGCCTGAGGACCAGGATATAATGCCACGTTTCTAGTCGAAAGGGTTTCCCGTTCTCTGCATTCAACATACGAAACACAGAAGCATTGAGTTGCTACTTTACGTCGGTATTCCGTGAGGTTGTGGTTCTTCCCGGTCAAGCCGACCCATTCGCGCTACAAACATAATATATGTGCATCGTGGCTCTAACACGTAAACGTAGCACCGGAGTAGGCTTTTTGGCCCTTATTTTACTTTAAATGTAAGTCTTATTCATGTTACTTTCTCTTTTTCTCTTAACTAACCTCTATAAATATACTGTTTGTTTAGCAGTAAAATTTTAAAGGTTTCAAGCATCTAGCAACAAAAGTATGAAACCATGAAGGATTTATCCATATTCATCACACTATACACGTTGAGTTATTGGTGAGTGTAATTTTTTCGGGTTGATACAAAGCCGTTCCTTTACGTTTTTATTGTCTCCTGTCACTAGTGTGTGAGATTTCGAGTTTACTTTTCGAAATATAGCAACATTTAACAGACAACCTAATTTTTGTAACTTTGTTTTTTTATTTAACTAGTACTACAATTTAAATACGTAAGTCCAACTTCTACCGAGAGGTCAATCGACGGATACAACTCGGTCGAGCAGCGTTCGGGAAATTACGTCATATCTTCTAATCTCTCTCTCTCTCTATCTCTCTCTCTCTCTCTCTCTCTCTCTCTCTCTACGAAAATCTGTTAAAGCAAATGTATGTTAGTTTATAAGCATGAGTTGTTTTTCAGGTTGATTTACGCTGGTCTTCGATTTCTTGTGGAGTTGAAGTACAATGAAACTCCGCGATAGGGTATAGTACGTTTAATGAGTCAAAGTCCCCCCCCCCCTCAAAGTCTTCAGGAATTTGAGGTGCTTCTGCTGTGGCTGAACTCGACAAGGGGCACAG
>DWHP01001963.1:0-15115 GCA_018247895.1 Parnassius honrathi | reverse complement strand
ATTTTTGACGCCCCTTTATATTGAATTTAATTATAAATGATAATATTTGGCCGTCACAATATGCAGAAGAAACATCGTTGGTGATAGCGCGCAGCCTTGTGGAACACCAGCGTTAATGGCCTTGTAATCGGAGCATGCACCGTCTACTACGACCTTAATGCTCCGATCAGCAAGAAAACTAGTGATCCGATTGCATAATTTCTCGGGATGCCCATAGGAAGGAAGTTTCGTAAGAAGAGTTTTGTGCCAAACCCGATCGAAGGCCTTCGCTATGTCCAAACTACCGGCTAACGCCTCCCTCTTGGACTCTACTGCCTCCGCCTATTTATTAGTTAGGTAACCCAGAAGATCACCAGCCGAGCGACCGCGACGAAAACCGTACTCGCGATCACTAATCAGCTGATGATTTTCAAGGTACCGCAAAAGCTGGCTGTTAATAATGGATTATATTATTTTAGAGAACAAGGAGGTGATGGCGATAGGCTTATGGTTGGATGGATCAGAGCGGTTACCTTTTTTAGGGATCGGGTGCACGAGGGCTTGTCTTCCATGATTTCGTGACTACGCCGAAGGACTACAAGTACCGGAAAAGAAGTATTAAAACCGGTGCCAACTTGGAAGCACACCTCTTTAGCACAATAGGAGGGACGCCATCAGACCCACTCGATTTGTTGACATCGAGGGAGAGGAGTGCTCCGCGCACTGAGCATTGAGTAAACAGGACATCCTGCATGGAACACTCACTCCGCGGTATGGTAAGCGGTGTGTTCCTCCGTCATCAAGAGTCGAGTTGGACACAAAGAGAGAGCTCAGCAGATCGGCTTTTTCCTTTGTGGCACGGGCCAGTGAGTCGTCCACCCTGTACAGAGATGGGAGAGATGGCTGACAGAAGTTTCCTTGAACAGCCTTTGCGAGAGACCAGAATGCACGTGTTCCCGAAGGAAGATCAACTAGTTTCTCCCCAATTCTGCTGATGTGCTCTGACTTTGCCTTCACAATGACACTTTTGAAGGACCTGGGGGCGGAATGGTACTTCGTTTTAGGAGCGCTGGTATTTGCATCTTATCCAAGGGTAGGATGCAAAAAAAGATCGCATCCTGTCCCGATCTGCTGGCCTATAATGCCAAACACGGCGGTAACTTGCAGTACGCAACCGCGACGAGAGCGTGAATGGCACCGTACTCCAGATCAGACAATGGTACGAGAAGCCAAGAGGGGCATCGACGGAGACCTGCTATCCGTCCGGATGGGAGGTCAGCAGAAGGTCCAACAGGGAAGGTACGTGGTCTTCCACATCTGAGATCCGCGTAGGCGAGGTAACCAGTTGTATCAGACAATATGCCAAAGCAAAGTCATAAATAGATCTACCCGCAAGATCGGTTAAACAAGAACCAAGCCATTCAGCGTGGTGGGCGTTAAAATCACCAAGTATTACGATCTCTGCGGATGGGATCTGTTGTAGTACGGAGTTTGTAGTCATCAGGACGTGGTCGTTGAGACGGTCTGTTTCGGCATTACCGCTATGAGCACCCGTAGACGCGGGAACGGTCGTCGCTGTCTACGCGCAGCCATAAGATGGACAGGTACAGGTGACGTACACGCAAACTCCAGCCCTGGGCACAAAGGAGTGTTCTAATTTGTACCCCGGATAGGAGAGATACGATGTATCAGCTGGAGAGGATACCCGTGTCTCGGCTAGAAAGAGCAAGGCTGGCTTGGCCGTTTCCAGATGGTAGTGGACGGTGTTAAGGTTTGAATGAAGTGAAACCACAGATTAAAAGTCACGGTATCCTTTTGTAGATTTGACGGTTTTAATTGTATTTTGCATGAAAATACACGGAAATTCAGCATTTTTGTCGGAGCTCAATTGACTTGCACGATCACGATCACGTTAGCGCACGACGCGGAGCAACTAGTTTTATTCGGTATTTTAAATAACTGCATTTGCTACGAAGTGGCGAGTTTCGATTCGACTTATTCGTCGGTCTTTATTTTGTGTAATATTTTGTAAAGACTAGGCTATCGATTATATTAAATTGTAATATATTCAAAATCGTGTTGCGATTCAGCAGTTTACGGGTTACCGCACAATTGTTAATAAAACATGCATTACTCATTAATTTACGTCACTTAGAAACAATATTAATTGTTAATTACGCAAGCATGTATAACTTCCGTATTTCTGCTTATACATATTTTTATAATAATCGTATAATTATATAAAGTATATTCCTTTACAATAAAATCAGTGTTAGAACGACATTTCATTGGGTTTGTTTCGTACATTAACTTTCCCTTATATCTCGTTTGCACTCATCTTATAAATTGTAGACATACTTCAGTTTCTTTGAACCTTCGAGCTGGATCTTCGACATTCGAAATAATCGGTTTCTTTGGTCCTTCAAACCGTTCTCGTCGACATTCGAGATAAACAGTTTCTTTGGACCGTTGAAGACACAAGGTCTTCAAAGGTCTGAACCTGTGGATTCCATCGACATTTTTGAAATTCAGGTACAGTGACCCTTACATTGACGTCACTTTGTGTTCTTTGTGGATTTTGTGTGGCTTCCCAGAAGCGGGTTCCACCAGTTCAAATGAAAAGGCGCAGAAAAGGTCGTACTAGATTCGCGAAGACATTAGAGTGGCACGAACCACTAGACAAATCTCTACTACTTCAGCTATCACAGACGGTTTTCGTCGACAGTTGAGAAAAACTGTGTTTGTGTACATAACAAAAGTGATCATTGAGAGTACATTTTTCGTCCTCGGAGAGTCATACAGTGAACATATACAACATGAAGAGTCTATTTCAGCGCTAACAAGACATTATTGAAGCGATCAAGAAGATAGAAAGAAACTTCAACAAGGATTCTGCAAGCTGGAAGAACCGTAAGTACTTGACTGAACGACTTGAATCCCTTGATAAGTTATGGATCGAGTTTCAAGTAAACAACCACAAGCTATCCAACTATGACAATAACACCGATCTTTATTTTACGCAAAACAATACCAACAAGCAAAGGAGGAGGAGCAGGAGGAAAAGATATCATCTTTTCCTCCTGCAAGTGAAATCTTTCCATCCCTAAGACCAGAAGTGCTGCCTAAGATTATTCCACAAGAGTCAGCTCAAATTACGGTTTCACCTAAACTACAGCCGAGACTCACAGTCGATCAACGTCATCTATGATGATGACCTTGCTCAAAGCTAGGCAGCAGAACTGCTATCCCTGTAAATAACTAAGTTTAGAGCTTTCCATAGACAAGTGAGTAGCTTACAAGTCGACGAGATACGAGACAAGTGGGAGCTGTAAGATGAGTTACGCAACATCCAGACACGCTGTAACGCAATCGACGTTTTGCATCTACAAATCGATCACATTCTTCAAGTTTCAGATACACAGTACGACAATGAATTTTATAATTACGAAGACAAGAGCATCAAGAAGGCTTTGAATCCACGGTAGTATCCACGGTGGTGTGGCCTTGTATCCACAGTACATCTGCAGCAGTCAACACCACAAATCGACATACCTACATTCTACGATATTTACGTAGAGAGTATCCATAACAACAAACTGCTCACAAAAAGTCAGAAAATGCAGTACCTGAAAGGTAAATTACGAGGAGACGACGAGTGACTTATTCATCATCCAAATATCTCAGCAGACAACTATGACACAACATGGGAACTGTTAACACATAGATATAACAACCCACAACTCTTGTTTACAGATTGAGATTTTCCTAAATCAACCGGTCGCTCACAAACAGTCATCATATGAGAATAGACGTCTGTGTGACACATCTATGGAATATATCCGTGTTATACAGAACCTAGGTATCGATGTAAGTACCTAGGACCCACTGGTAGTCCAGCTCATAGCAAAGAAGCTGGGTACTAAACTAGAGACCTTCCATCGCTTTCTGAACTTATGGACTTTTTAGAGAGCGAGTTCAACGCTCTAGAGCCAATGGGTAGAAGGGAACGAGAGGTCTCAACATCATCCAACAAAAATCACCAATAAAAGATGGTTAACAGCATTCATCATACAATCCTCATTTTCAACAAGTTGGTGGTAATCGCTATGGAAAATTTCCGAACAGAGAATTTCAAGCTGTTGCGACATGCTCGTCTTATTGTCCTATTTGCAATAACAGTCATTACCTATACAAATGCAGCAAATTCATCAAATTTACACCGGACGAGCAATTAATGACCGTCAGGATAATAAATTATTGCCACAATTGTCCGTACCCACACAGGGATAATCCATGTACGTCGACAAAAGATGCAAAGTTTGTCAAAAGAGTCATAACACGATGTTACATAACGCATGTGCGAATATGAACTTTAATACGTCGTCAGCAAACAGGCAAGCCGACTTAACCGCCGTGTTGTTGCCCGTACCTACCGCTCCAGTTACGCAAATACCTCAAGTGTCAATGCCACAAAATACTAAACAACATAGCGTTAATGACGTTGCTACAGATGACGAGGAGATTCTATTGACGACCTTATCTATCATGATAAAAGCTTCTGATGGTACGTATATCACCTTGAGATGCCTTCTGGATCAAGGCTCTCAAATTTCACTGATATCTGAGAACGCTGCCCAGATGCTAGGCTTGCCTCGGCAACGGTATCACGCATCTGTGTCTGGCATTGGAAATAGATCGAAAAATGGCAAAAAACTCGTCATGCTTGAATGTCAATCCATTTACCAAGACTATGAGTTCACAATTCAAGCATTAGTCATCAAACACGTTATCAACAATCTCCCAATATTTCGTTCAGTAAGGAGTCGCGGCCTCACCTGCAACAACTGGCTGATCCCGAGTACAACCTTTCTAAGCCCATTTATCTACTAGTAGACGCAAGCATATACTCTAAGATCATCATGAGCGGTCTGATCAAAGGCCCAAACATGGCATCAATAGCTCAACAATTGAGACTGAGCTGGATACTCTCGGGTAACGTGAAAACGTTCAAATGTCACGTTGTAATTACCGACTTATCAGAGATTTCCCGACATTGGGAGCTCGAAGAGACCAGTGACTCAGCTGCTGAATTGACATCAGACGAACAGTAAATCTAAATTAAGGTCAATTGCACAATTCTACAACTTGGAAAAAAAAATGTCAAAAAATGAAGCCTTTGCTGAAAGTTAAAAAAAATTTATGCAAGATTACGAGCAACAAGGTCACATGTCTCCGGTTCCACAACACAGTGCGATTGTGAACTATCTCCCACATCACGGTGTTGACAAAACTGATTCCATTACGACAAGGCATCGAATAGTTTTCAATAGTGCATCAAAAGGATCTAGTAGACGCAGCTTCAATGACATAACGGAGAGTGATTATAACCTACGGAAGGACTTACAACATCTCATCTTAAGGTGGCGTCTACACAAATACGTCATAACTGCGGACGTCGAGAAGATGTTTCGCCAAATAATAATTCGAGAACCTGATCAACACCTACAACGCATTATTTGGAGGAGCACACCAGAAGAGCCCCTGAAGGAGTGTCAACTAACAACCGTAACCTACGGTACGAAGGGGGCCCCCTACCTCACAATGCGAACTATAAAGCAACTAGCTATAGATGACGCGCACAAGTTTCCCCTGGCAGCTGCTGCGTTAATGCCGTCGCCATACAAGGATGACCTTCTTGAAGGCTGTGACGATATCTCTCAAGCGAAACTGTTACAAAGAGAGATAATCGATATACCGAAGGGCGCTGGAACGAAAATTCGCAAATGGTCCGGTAATGCAAAGGAACTGATTGAATATTTGTCAGCAGATCAACTGAACACACCGCTCGACTTCAAAGGCTTAGAAAATCGAAAGACCTTGGGCCTGCGCTGGATTCCCTCATCTTACATATTCGTGTTCGAGAACATATTCTAAAATGAGACCAGTAATGACAACATAACAAAACGACAGCTTTTATCACACATCTCAAAGGTGTACGATCCTAAGGGATACCTTCGCCCACTTTCTGTCCGAGCTTAGCTTCTATTTCAACGAACTTGGTCTGAAAAGGCAGCTGATTGGTATACACGCTTGACTTTTAGCTTCAGTTTTACCCACGAGTGGATAAAACTGAAGCGTGATTTTAAAAACATAGACCGGATCAAGATCACGAGATACTTAGGCGACAAGATTCAATTCGTGTTTCATGCATTTTGCGATGCGTCTGAAAAGGCTTACGCTAGTGCTGTTTCACATTGCCTAAACTTGAGCATTGTGGCGCGTTACTGCTATTAAAACTTATGAAAAAGATCATGGACGTCATGCCAAAAAACGTGCAAATATACGCTTGGACTGATTCCATGGTAGTTCTTGGTTTGGTTGGTCTCTACCAGATCGTTAACGTTCGCTGTAAATATAACAGAATGCGAGTAACCCGGGTACGATCCCCGCCGGCACCAATGAAATTGTTAATTGCTGTTTTAGGTGCTGAATTACCACGGTTCGGCGGTGAAGGAACACGTCGTGACGAATAAGGACCTGCATGTCCGAAGAATAAGGAAAAAAAATATTTCGAAGACATGTGAAGTCCGCCAAAACGCATTGCAGCGCGGCGGATACTTCCTTGCCCTAAAACCCTCTCAGATATGAGGGGAGGCCTGTGCCCATCAGTGGGACGTATATGGGCTGTAACTTTACTTTTTTTGTTTGTTAAACGGTGACGTTAATAGATGGAAACAGTTTGTTGCCAACAGAGTAAGTACAGTAGTCAACGGCATTCCGTCATCATCATGGCACCGTGTTCGATCTGAGGAAGATCTCTGCGGATTGCGCTACACGAAGAATGTTATCACACCAATTATCAGAACAACCTTTGTGGTGGCAGAGTCCGCAGTAGCTGTTGAAATTTGATCCAAACATTATAAAAATGAGACATACCAATTGCCGGAATTAGAGGCCAAGAAGACCTGTCTTATCGTACGAAAACGATTTAATTTTACAATTATTAAATGAATGTTGCTCGAGACGGCGCATAATTACTATAATTAGCTGGCTATCACGTTACCTCGACGAAATTATCTATCGTCATCAGCAAGCTAACATGCTATAAATTTAGTTATCAAAACGGAACAATCGATAGAATTTGAGGCTGAAATTAAACAACTGCAAAATACAAGAGAAATTGAGAAGCTGGGCCTCAATCCTTACCTCGACCAAAGTGATGGACTGCTAAATGTTGGCGGAAGGTTAAACAATACTTTACTCAGCCAGTCACCCTACAATACAACCAAGTCATGGCAAACTAACTGAGCTGCTTATACAGCACGCCCACTCCGCCACGCTACACGGTGGACCCAGATTGACTTTGTCTTATATACGGGAAAATTACTGGATTCTCAGTGGGCTTCGCACAGTGAAAAGAGAACTTCGTAAGTGTGTAACATGTCAACGTTTCAAAGAAGATGAACGAAATCAGGTTATGATTGATCTACCAGAGGCTCGAGTCACTCCATCGCGCGTTTTCTCCCACTGTGGCATCGACTTCACAGGAGCCTTTGACATCAAAGCAAACAAGGGTCGAAGAGTGCGAACACACAAGGGCTACGTCGCAGTATTTGTTTGACTCGCGACATAGGCTGTTCATCTCGAGCTCATGTCTCACCTTAGTACAGCTGGGTTTCTGGCAGCATTTCGACGTTTTCGCGCCAGAAGATCCATCCCCAAACATATATACAGCGATCAAGGACGTAACTTTATCGGAGCATTTAAAGACTTGAAGAAAGAATAATGCAAGGATATCCTTGCAACTATCAATGAAGAGCTCCTGAGAAAGATCGTTGGCATTCAATGGCATTTTAATGCCCCAGCCTACCCGACAGCAGGGTGGGCTGTAGGAGGCTGCAGGCAAAAGTTAAAAACACAATTTATGCCGGGTGATAAGTGAGCAAAAACTCACGTACGAAGAGTTTATCACACTACTTCACCAGAACCTGACCGAAAATCCAGATGATGAATACTTAACACCTGGACACTTCCTGGTTGGAGGATCACTAATATCAAGACCACAAACGGATTCAGATCACATGCACTTGAAAACCAGATGAGAGATGATCCAAGCCATAAATAAACAGTTTTGGAAAAGTGGTCATTGGATATTTACAACACTTGCGGGTTCGAACAAAGTGGAGAACACCATTAAAAATATTGAGGTCAACGACGTTGTCCTTATCAAAGACGAAAATTTGCCCCCTGGTAAGTGGTCAATGGGTAAAGTCGTCCCCGTTCACCCTGGCAAGGACGGATATGTACGTTTGAGGTCCGTCAAAACTAAGAATGGAGTTATGCAGAGGCCGATTTTAAAATCACTTTTACCTGTGAGAGACGAACACACTGAACAACAAACAGGTGACATTCAATCCTCGACTTGTGATGACGTCACACCGGCCGTCTCGCAACCAAAACAACAACGTTCAAGGCGCACGACGAGAATGCTCGTAGGAATATTTTTTACGACGGTAATGATGCTGTTCCTATTTTGATTTTCAACCCTGCTGAGTTCATACAACATATCAACTTTGAAAAACAATCAAAACATTTATTTTGACAAGATGTATGCCATGAACCTGTTACGGAACGAGTGGAAACTAATTGTTTATTATAACATGAGTACATATTGGTCAGCATTACGTCACATGCAGAAATTCGTCGGTCACTTGGAAGAGTACCTACACACTACTACGCTCCCGACATAGTACAAGAGTATCATATATCAATTACGATACGAACTTTCGGAAATTCTACATTACAACAGAATACTGAAGGACAGTGCTCATAGAAGACAAAAAAGAAAAACTCATTAACGGGCTGAGCTATCTAGCGAACTCCTTATTTGGGGTCCTGGATGAGCGTTTCGTGAAAATTTTTTAAAAAGACATAGAAAAAATGTCTTGAAATGAAAACCACCTACAACTTCTGTTGAAAAATAAGACCAGCGTTATAGAAGCTCAATACTACATTGTTCAGAGAAACTAAGCCATTATGAACATGCAGTTTGAATTGGTTCAAAGGTGTCTACAAAATGTTTCCTTCGCTATCAACCGACCGGAAAAAGTAACAAACAGCGAATTACACATTTTATCATTATCCATGTCAGCAATGATCATCATCTCTATCGTCCGAAAAATACAAAAAAGTGTGATTGACACCATGAGAGACCTAGCACATGATCATATGGGCGCACATTTATTGTCTCCAGAATAATTGGAAGAGCAGGTGAACATCATATCCCTTTCGGTCCCAGTACTCACAATTGTGACGGTGACTTTGTGAATTTTTATAAAATTAAACAATAGCCGTGACCTAACGGGGACAGTGTCGCACGATCGTGCGTGTAGTTCGGTTTACTACTACAACGAGAAATGGAAATATATTACAATAATTTTGATTCAATCGCCATTCGCCGCCTAGCAACAAGCACGTGTTACGCGCCAAAATTAAACATACCTGTTTGTCACGTAAAAGTAAGTAAAAACTATATCGTTATTGCAATCATTCATTTGAAAAAAGCTAAATTATCGATTAATGTTTCTATTCGACCTTTCGCGTTTTTAATTTGTCTTTTTCGAGGTTGCTTTTAGATGTCACAATCGTGAGGGTTCGGGCCCAACGTTGGTCAGATTATACCAATTATTTTATGTTAAAAACCCTCTTTTTTACTTTTCAGCCTGTTTGATACATCGTTACGGATAGAAATAACTTGGATTTTGACCCTGACGCTATAATGGAGCAACTGGCTGACTCGGATTTGGGCGAGGACTTTGACAACGACAATGATTGGTATCCTCCTGGTGAGCTACTTAGTTCTAGCTCGGATGACGAAGACGAGCAAGAAGCAAGAGATTCAACAGTAGCAAGTTCATCGTCGTCGAATAAATAGACTTGCAGACAATTCTTCGGTAAACCAATGCCTACACTGATCTCGTAGCCGACGTAATATGTACTTACGCCAAGTGAATATTTTGATTATTTTCTTTTAACACCAATGTTTATTATCAGTCGAGTTTTAACAAACAACTTATTCCATCGGTTACTGCGACGGTAATTAAATTTTTTTTTGGTGTTAATGGAATCCCGGGCTGCATTGGATATCCCAGAATCAAGATAGACCAGTGGATCTTAAAAATTATGTCGTGACATTATAAAAGGATTGGCCCCTCGCTGTTGCCGAGTGATAGGTTGTACAAGCCGTTCAAAAGTAAGATGCACAAAATGCAATGTTTATCTTCGTAGTACTAAAGATAAGCATTGTTGCTATGTTTTCCATAACGAAAAATATTTTTTTTAAATATTTTTCTTAAGTCTATTCCTTCTGGTAATTATAAACTGATGATCTCGATTGTGTGTCTTGTTCCCAGTTCTTAATAAGATTTTTATTGTATCTAATTACGCCAAAAATATAGGTTAAAAGAAGCGTTATATTTTCGTTACATAAAAACAATAAGAAATTAAGTTAATTTTGGGTATAAAATAAATAATTCCTCCTAATTTTAATTTTATTTGAATATTGTTATTATAGTGATCGTGAGGGTAGCTCTAGTTGGGCCCGACGTAGTACGATCGTGAGTATCGTGAAAAACAGTTTTCCCATTTTCCTAGATTTTTAAGACCCCATCTTTGTAATCAAGCATGTTACTTGCCCTAAATCAGTTCTGTAATATTCGTTAAGTAGCGCCGTCACGGCACGGGTCTGAAAGGGATATATAGCATACACATACTAAATGACCCGACTTCACCTGCCGACAAGCATGATTTTAAGGAATTATACAAGTTGATGAAAACGAGTGGTGACATTGGATCCTCATACCTGCTCATTAAACTCAAGATTCCCCCGACAAATAAGGAAACCTTTGAGCTGGATAAAGTTATTAGTCTTCCTCGGCAGAACTACACCGTGGATTCATAACACCCTATATAGCATTCAATCTACAAAAAACCTGCTACTCACTCTAACGGAATCAGACATTTAAAATTGTATCCTTAAATAGACAAACAAATTATTATACTCGACTGATAAACCGATTTGTGAGTTAAAAATAACACAAGCAATTTGTAACTTGAACGTACAATAAAACAATGTGCAGTACAAGGGAGGCGCCGTGTCGCGAGCGATGGGTCAAGTTGCATTGCAATAATAAGTGGATATTCTCCTGCTGTGGGAAATGCACAGTGCGCAAATTTTGCATTGACACTGGAATGATAATGAAGTCACTGACCGGGACTGGCCTACTATATATCAGTCAAGGTTGTAAAATAAAGAGTGACACCTTTTCTGTATTTGGTCACAACAACTACTTGAGCCAAGTCAAAGTTCAAGGGAACATACCGACCCCATCAGACACTTCGGTACTTCCGTTATCAATAATTTCGACTTTGAGCAGTTTATTCCCAAAGACCATAAAGATGAGTGGCGTCGAACGAGGACTCAGATCACAAACCTGATACAAGAAAATGCACCACTCAGCGTACATGACGTACACCAGTACTCAGTTATGTATTCAATACTGGGACTGATCGTTATAGCGGGATGTGTTTACGTGATCATGTGATGTCGCAGAAGCAAGGGAGCACTGAACGTGGCTGTGAAGAACACCTCCGCGAACTCAATCCCGATGGCGGTGGTAAGGAGCGGAGACCAAGAGGGTGTCACACCTCTGAGGACCCGATCGTGACTGAACGTTCCATCACAAGTGTAGTGCAGTGATGAAATATTTAAGGATTTATATTATTTTACTTTGTTTTATTTATTTTAGATTGTTATATCTCGTTATCATAGTTTTCCTCTTTTGGGCTGGCAGGATATACGGGTTACCACAATAGTTAATAAAACATGCATTATTCATTAATTTAGGTCACTTAGAAACAATATGAAGAAGATCAAAGGAAAGGTATTGATGATTACCTCAAAGATGAACTATCCATGCTCACCAATCGAGAGAAGGATCAAGATCTTGTTTTGAGTAAATTGTGTTCAGATATTGCCGAACTTAAGCAACAAAACGCCAACATTCAATCAACTAATATTGAAATGGAAAAGGCGTTAACGTTCATATCCACACAGTATGAAGATATGAACACTAAAATTGTCGATTTAGAACGTGAACGAATGGAAAATTATAGTAATATATTGAGTCATCTGGAAAGTAGATTAGAAGACATGCAAAAAAGTCTTAAGTACACAGTCATCGAGTTCCGTAATTTACCTACTCCAGCACAAAACATAAAGCAAGAGACACAACAAGACTTATATGTGATCTGGTTCAAAAGGTTTGCGATGTTTTAAATGTTGATTTTCACCCGTCCGAGATGAAAGATATCTATAGAATTAAAAACAAAGCCGGTGTGTGTACTGTTATCCCTGAATTAACTTCGGTACTGTCAAAAAGTAAGATACTAAGTGGAGAGAAAGAGTTTAATTGGTCTTTCTAGTTCCACAATGTCGATGTATATATCTGAAAGTCTAACAAAGAAGGACCGAAAACTCTATACTTTAGCACGCGATACAGCTAAGACAACGAATTACCGATATTGCTGGACTAACAAGGGCCGTATATATTAGCAGAAAACTGAAGGTGGCGCTCGGATAGAAATAAAAAATGAAAATGATATTGCAAATTTAAAAAATATAATATGACTAGGTACATATATAATATCACGCATTACCTATTTAATTACGATTTCTTGTGAATTACTTGCATGTGTGTCTCTGGCTTTATATTTACAAAATTACTCTGTATTTGTTTTAAGCTACCCACTATTTACTTTTATAATATACAAGTGTATAAACTACTAACACATCAACCCACAAAATATTTACAAACAAATAATATATACGTGCCCGACAATTTTCATGACCTCACTTAAAAGAACATGTACATTCAACTCTCAAATCAAAAAATCAAAATCAAATTACATAATATTTGCTCTTTGTATACATTCATGGATATGTTAAAAACAACACGAAACAATTACGTTAATCTGCAGATTCAGAAATTATGAAGATGGTTTATATAGCATTGTGTCAATCAATTTTATCTTATTGCATATCCACGTGGGGTGGTGTGGCTAAAAGTAATTTTATACAACTTGAACGGGCACAGAGAGCTATTTTAAAAGTATGTTGTGTTAAACCGCGTATGTTTCCTACAGACCAACTTTACGACTAATGCCAAGTACTAACAGTTAGACAATTATTTATTTTAACCACCACTCTCAAACAACATGCCTCAACCAAATATATTCCTGAATGGGCATGACGTATCTAACTAGTTGCAAAGTCTACTCAAGTTAAAATTGCATTTAATCACAGTTCGCCAACATGATTGGGGCAGGACATGTGCCTTACATTGAAACGTAATTTGGCTGAAACTATACTTTACAATACATCACTAAGCACATTCATAACTGCAAACATTTTTGAAGAATTAAGTATGTTAAAGATTCGTTGTTAGGAATAAGATGAGTTGCACTTAATAACAATCTATTACTGATATACTGAATGCATTGGTACATGATGGCAGAATAACATCATATTGGAACTTACCCAGAGGGATTGCAAGACAGAGTCCTTTGCATCTACAAAATGAATGGAGTGATTAGCGTTTTTTTATAGAAATATGAGTAACAAAGAATTACACAGTCCACCTGATGGTGGGAGGATGCTGATGGCCGTAGATATTTACATCTACACTCGATTAAAAATCGAACTGCGGATGCTTTATCACACATAAGGTGAAATATCTCTCTACTAATAAAAAAAAGTCCTCGGTTGCCGTCAGAATAATAACAAACGCCAAATTGTAACATAGCAGCGTTATATTGCTGTTTTAATATAGATTGCTCATACCCCAGAGATAAAAATCTAAAGGTGTGAGATCAGGTGATGGCGCCGGCCAGATGGTTCCATTAGATTGCGAGGGGGTAAGAAGTTGTTCTTGTTTTATGGGTACCCGTAACTCGGCAAGTTTCCTGGAATATTTGAGACTCAAAACTCCTTCCTTGATCGCTGTGAATTTCCAAAGGTACTCCAAAACGACAGAAGACTTCATGAACTAGTTTATCTGTAACTGTTGAAGTTTCTTGATTTAGAATGGCGAAGACTTCTAGTCGCTTAGTGAAGCAATCCATCACAACCATGAAATACTTGTTACCACTTTCACTTTCCGGAAACGGCCCCGGCACGTCAATGGCTATTCTCTCCCATTGTGCATCAAAATTGTACAACTTTAATGCACCTCTACCACGAGACTTAGGTCCCTTTACAGCCACACAACTTGTACATTTGCGACACCAGTTCTCGAAATCGTCTCGACAGTAGACCCACTAAAACTGTTCTCGGATCTTCAGTAGAGTTATTTTAAATCCCAGGTGACCACCTGAACAATCATTATGGTACAGCTATAGAACATCCGGTACTTTACCATTAGGGACAACCATTTGCAAATGACAGCTGTTTCCCCGACCATTCTCCCATTTACGCCACAGAACTCCATCCTGAAGCAGCAAGCTGTCCCATTGGGCCCAATAGCTTTTCGTGGTCGAACTCATTGCGGAGACGTCGCTCCACTTGGGCTTTTAAGCACTGACCTCCATCCATTCCAGAATCGGCTTGATGTCCAGATCTTCCTGCTGTGCATGTTGTAAGCTGTCCTTCTACTCGAAGCTGAGGTGGTCTGTCCTGAACATCCTCACAGATCCCACTTTTGACACCAATTGTTACGAGCTTACGGTTCGTGACAATAAAAACAGCCGATTGAATTACCAAAATTGACACTTTAACTACTGCACACCAATTAATACTTAAAACACACTAATAATTGATCACACTGACCACTTTTGTTCACTTTATTTCGCTCCGAAACTACGCTTGAATCGCCAATTCAATACTGTTCCGGTCACGGTCCTGAACGCCTTTATATAGGACTTTTTCCACTGAAACATCCCGAATGTTCGAGCACATACCGGTCCCAACCGACTAAGTGTAGAAAGTTATCTCCTAGTTCTGCCACTCGATACTAGATGGCGCTAGTGGCATTTACCGGTATCAACTATGGTGAACAACATACATATATATACATATATA
>DWHP01001962.1:0-15116 GCA_018247895.1 Parnassius honrathi | reverse complement strand
TTTATTTAAAACATAAAAGATTTTTAATATTGATATGGTCACTATAAGATGTTGTTAGGTTAGCTAATTACGTAATAGATAAAGACAGAAGGACCCTTAAGCGGGGACTGAATAAATTAACCGAATTGGTATTACATGGATCTCAGAACTTTTTACGGTAGAAGAACTGAATTGCGAGACTTGGGTTTTTTTTTACAGGTTATGTTTTTGATGGCATAAGCTCTTTTCTTGAAGTTTCCTATCGGTCCAGAAAAATCGCCGATGTCAAACTATTCCACAGAGTGTGCCAGCATGAAATACCATCCCGCTCTGATGAGCACGCTAAGCTTTTTAGAGGTCTATTTCGTCTTCTTTTCCAAGTGACCTGAACTGCACATCATTCGATATGTCGACGCCGAGGATTTCGAAAACTGGCTGAGGCAACAAGGAAAGTGCCACGAAACTAAAGAGATTCGTATCCATTTATTGATAAATTATAAGTTTACCGAATATACAACCAAGTCGCTTATATCTGTATTAAACATAGAAAATAAAATTCATAAAAAAACAGTTTAAAAAATAAGACACGATAAAGGGGTTCTTTCTAGCGGTAAACGTGCAAACTTGTGTCTTCTGGCGATTAAACTAGATTTAGTCACCCCCAATCTGAGTCTTTGCTCAGCAAGACTCGACTACAGGCACAAGTTTGTTCCGGTACTCGGCGACATTTGACCGAGAAATATTAGCACGGCTGCTGTATAGAGCATCACTAGTGCTGTCATCTGCACAGCAATTAATGTTACCGGATTGCAACATATCATTGATATGCGGAAGAAACAGCGTTAGTGATAGATAGCACGAAGCCTTGTGGAACACCAGCGTTAATGGGCTTGTTTTGTTGAAGAACAAGGTAGTGATGGCGATAGGCCCGTAGTTAGACAGGTTGGAACGGTCGCCTTTTCTAGAGATCGAATGGATGACAGCTGCCTTCCATGAATTCAGTACTTCGCCTATGGAGCAGGAGTACCGGAAAAGACACGTTAAAACTGATGCAACTCTGGAGCACATGTCCTCACCACAATTGAGGGAATCGGAGGCCTACTCAACTTGTGGATATCTATCCAGAGAAGTGCTTTGCGAACCGAGCGCTGTGTAAGCCCCACATCCAGCATGGAGCATTTACACCACGGCATGGTCCTGTGGTGTGCCCCCCTTGTCATCGAGAGTCGATTTGGATGCAAAGTAAAAACCCAGCAGATCGGCTTTCTCATTTGCGGCGTTGGCCAGTACGGGATCGGCTACCTGTGCCGAGATAAAAGAGATGGCTGACAGAAGTTCCCTTGGCTAGCCTTGGCGAGAGACCAGAATGCACGGATTCCCGAAGGAAGGTGAACTAGTTTCTCATCAATTGCCCCGATGTGCTCTGACTTCTGACTCTTTTGACGGGCCGGGTGAATTATACTTTATTAAACCAAATACGTATTAAGGATACACAGGTTACACACTAACATTATTGTATTTTATAGTGGCGCAGGTGGTACTATATCTACGCACAGTTATTTATTATGACCAGGTGCGCTAACAAAAAGAGACACATAATAGGGTACACCTATCGTTAGAAAAAGATAAATATAAATTATTATTTACGTATTGATTGATGCCGAGTGCTCATTGGCGCGAGCGCATGACTTACCGATACGGAGGAGAATAGGAAAAGTGAACACACTAGCTAGCGTTAAAGTATACACTAGCTGTTAGTGTTGAAATAATAAAACCAATTATGAACACAACATCTATATTCAACGAAATTGAATGAAATGAAACGTTTTTCGTGTTGTGTAATTTGTTATCCAAATTAGCGATCATCTAAAACACAGGAAGGTATTTTTGCCACGAATAATTAGAAAAATTACGCGCTGTAGCAAAGTATAGCTGAGACGTGAGAGCGTGCCCGACTGAATGCGAGTAGGGCAATTACCTGACTTTAGTATCGCCATTCTAGAGCGAGTACGACGTATCTATACTTTAAAAACATCTTAGTATTATACATTAATAAACAAAACTAATTAGACATTATGAATGAGATGGATTGCAACTGCTATACTCTTCTTTTAATTATTTTTTATATAACTGGAGTCGATAGGCTGAGAGAATTTCAATAGTACGAGACGTCACACACTAAACCAAAGTACGCAAACAGGGTCACATCATCGATGTTGCCTTACATAAAGACCGCGTGGAGGGCCTGAAACCGCCACCAAGCTGACTTTTCCGTTCGCCAACCGGCACGGTGATGATAATATATAAAAGTCCTTCTGATCATGTTAAAACGAATGATTAGTTTAATATAAAAAATGGCCGCTAATTTAAAAATCCTTGTATGACCGATTACTTTCATTTTCATATCTGAAAGATCTTCTGATAATGAAAAACCATCGGCTGTCAAAATTATAAAAAATAGTCACCATACTTTTAATTTCACCTATTTTAATATATCGCTAATTTGGATAATAAACTTCCATTTAGGGCGTCCTGTGCCGACTCTGTCAATCACTTCTGGTACATAAACTCTCTGTCACTCACTTCTGCTACTTTATTACGCTGTCATTTACAATCAACCCTAAAATACCTTTTTACAGCATAAGAGAACAATAAATTCTTTTCTAATACACAAGCTTATCAATTTGCTGACTTACTCTACATAAATTCTTATTTTACATATAGTTTTATTTTCCTCCCTTTAATATTCATATTCAACACGTTCGCTTTTTTCACTGATTTTCTATTTCCTTTTCTTTTAATGACCTGTTCATTAATGAAATCATTATTTACAACTCACCCGTCAGCGAGGAAAATACGACTTGAAAGTCGTTGGAAAAGACATTTGATGGTTAACACACATATTCTCAACCCGCATCCTTCGACTTCCAAACTTTCCAAACAACCATCTTTAAATAGATTGAATAGCCGCGAGAAAGCTACACTTATAAAATTAAAATTCAATAAAAAATATTTTTATTACCTCTCGAAGAGAACCATAGCGTTTTAGGGCTGTCAGGTAAATAAAACATTCCATTTGACTTCAATAAAAATAGTCAATAGTAAAGTATGTATATTAGTCGCAAAAATATGCATTTAAATAAGTTGAAGCACTTAATCTGTATAACCACAAAATAAAAAAATTGTTTCATAGTACACTTTTTCAACCAACTTACTTGATTTTTACCGTCCTGACAAGTGAACGTGTTTAAAGATTTTGTAAGGATACTGGTAAATTAAATTATGAATATGATTGGAATTGTAACAATACACAACTTCAAGACATGTAAGGTTTTAATAAGTTTTTGTTTTACTTTGTCGCCTCTTACGCCACTCACGGGACGATATGGGGTCGTAGATATTCTTACACCGACACTACACGGTGTGCACGGTGTACACTACAACAGGAGCTAGACAACAGCATCGTCCTAATAACTACTCAAAATAATAACCTAGAAACTATGGCAGAATTTCCCCCATAAGGCAATCTATAGGAGAAGCCTATGTTCAGAAATGAACATATTGCAAAACAATACCTCGTTGCTAGTATTTTTATTCTCACTGTCTTCAACTAAAAGCAGTTTCGAAATTTTTGCAACTTGATCTTTCACCGTGCCTAATTCGTTACGTAGAGCTCTTTCTGTATCAAACTTAAGTCCACGTGAAGACTCCACTTCATTTTCTAAATTTTTTACTTTTCTTCGTGCTTGTTCTTCTTTTAACTGCAAATATCATTGTAATTTCTCACTTCTGTTTATAATTAGAATAAAATGTCGTACATAAATATATTTAAGTAAATTAAAAAAGGATATGAATACAAAACATGCCGTTACTTTATATCCCCAAAATTCTATATTTTATCACTAATAATAATTATATACTGAGCTACATCCTAAAAGCTTCTTGCCTGGTATTTCTCAAAATCTAAGGTAAAATTGTACTTACGGACCTACGGAATTGAAACGTAGTACTTTACTGCTGGTCGAGTAGAGAGTAAGAGTAAGAGGAAGTTCAAAATTACTCAACGTATGATGGAAATGATTGTGCTCGGAGTTTCCCAGCGGGATGTAATCTTTTTTTGAATTTTTTTACAGTAGCTAAAGGTAACAAACGAGCGTAATAGTTGTAATATAACAGTATATTAGTCTGACTGATTCAAGTGAATGATGCATAGACACCTATATCAAACCTCGATTCAAAATCAGAATTCCGACACGCTAACTTTAGTTCAAAGATGGAATGCTTTGGTACCAGAAAAGAGGGTCTCTTTGTAAGAGAATGAAGTCTTAACTTAAATATAGCGAGTTAAGAGAACACTTACGTGTTCTCTTAAGTGAAGACATTAGCACATAATCATAACGCTGCTTATTCACTCTGATATTCCGTGCGATCGTGTTCCTTCCTCTGTCAAGTTGACCCATTTGTGGTGCAATCCTGCAAAATGACTCTATCATATAAAATTCGTTATGTCCGTAGTAAATCAGTATTGGTAATAACGATTGCCAATTTGAGCTTATTCTGTGCGAGCGTGTTCCTTCTCCGGTCAAGTCGACTCATTTGTGGCGCAATCCTGCAACGTGACTCTACCACGTAAAATCGTTATGTCCGTAATAAAGGTAATAACGATTGCCAATTTCAGCATATTCTGTGCGAGCGTGTTCCTCCCCCGGTCAAGTCGACCCATTTGTGAAGCAATTCTGCAACATGACTCTACCAAGTAAAATTCGTTATGTCCGTAGTAAATCAGTATTGGTAATAACGACTGCCAGTTTCAGCGTTTCCGACAGGAATAAAACTTGGGTTTATCGAGTGCTTTGTAATTTTAAGTGTCCTATGTTAAAAATGATATATCTAAAAAAATCATGTAATTAGGGCGTTAGAAAATTTTTCGTTCCATCTGTCATATATCAAACTGTGTTAGGGTGTTATCACTCCAATCTCTCGATAGAATATCTCTCCCGCCTTGCTCTTGTACCACAACTAACCATTTAGCTACAATATTATTGAGCCATTTGTCGGTATAATACATAGCTAACTACTTTACTTCGGATATGATCACAAATTAAGCAGTTCGTGATCATATCTTAGGCAGCCTAACCGCGAAAGAACATCGATTCCTACCAAGGATGATACGTGGGGCTATTGAAATTAAAAAACATTCTAATTTCAATAGAGAAGGAGGCTGAGTACTATCAACTGCTTGGGGCCCTGTAATTTATAAAATTAAAACTAAACCCAAGCATACCACTGCAAGACTTCAAGACAGAGTAAGTTCATTCTGCATAGATCGAATCATAAACAATAATCAAAAAGCTGAAGGTACTCCGGGTTAACATTGACATCGGAACGTCAGTCCTCCTCAGTCCCTCGTGCCCATGGGGTGCTCGAAAGCACCCGAAACGTCGGGAATCAAAAATCAATTAAAATTAAACTCGATAAAATCCGCAAAAGTGGTTTTAATCAATTTACTAATTTAAGTAAATACATTGAAGTGTTACGATGAATCTATTTTTGTTCTATAGATAATGTTATACAAACAATCATTTTTTTATTCACACAAGAAAAACGGGCTCTTCATGACCTCGTTAATAATAACCACACTACGTATAAATGTCTATTGAATGTACGCATTATAATTTATAGTAATCGGTTTCGTATTTGTTTTCCTTGTAATTTATAATAGGTGTTACACTCGTTATTAAGCCAGCTACAAAAAAGGAGAAGGATCTCAATTCGAGTCCAGTTTATGTTTTTTGGATAACCACTATGTTCGATATGTTCGTCAATTGTAAATTGTTGTTAATGATTCTTTTTTAGGGTTCCATAGTTAAACAACAAGGGACCCTTATTTCGCATTGTCCGTCCGTCTGTCCGTTTGCGTTACTCAGAGACCCTAGGTGCTACAAACCTGTCATAACGTAGTTATACATATTAATCACGCGTATAAAAGTGTGACATAAAATCTAATAAAAACATTTTTATTTCAGGGTACCTCCCATGCAAATAAAGGGAGGTAGCAGATATCCTGTGCGATATCGTTGGAATAGGTCTTACAAAAACATGGGGGCTATGCAACAACATCATTTTGATTCAGGGGTCCTTTACCAACTAAACCACTGTTTTTGGAAATGTGAAAAGTATACACAATAGTATCACAGCTAAGTGCAATCAACAAGTTAACGAGAAATAGTCGACCAACTTATAAAATACACTTGGATAAGTAAAAATTTCCTTAGAACTCCATTGAAAATGACTTAAAACTTAAGTTTGCTGTGTTTCGCATTCAAACTTTGTAATGTTATTGTAAACTAAGAAATAAACATTTTATCAAGAAAACGACTTCTATGAATTACTACTATAGTTTTACTTTTTCCTTTGCGGGACAGGCAGGGAGGATCCTCTTTCATCTACTTTCGCTTACTTTTAGTTAGTAGTTATTGAAGGCCTCATTCGAACCACCCATACAATCAAATAGCCTCATACAATTCATTCGTGGTACTCTTGGTTTACGCGGGCAACCCTCAGAATAGTTTAGAGCAGTGGTTATTTACGGGAAGGTTTGTTACGGTCATATATATCTTAGGGTTGCACTGCCGGAAATATAGATACAGATATCAAGTTTGATCAACTTTGTACGGACTTTGCATGTGAATGAATTGATGTAGATTATATTATTTTAAAAATCGAAAAGGTTTTATAATCTTTTTTGAATACCACTCTTTATAAGTCTCATTGGAAATAAGTCCTTCAGTAACCATCGTATTATTTTGTTATTGGAGAAGAGGCAAGCGAGCACACAGTTCACCTGATGTTAAGTGATTACCGCCGCCCATGAACAACTGCAACACCAGAGGAATGGCAAGTGCGTTGCCGGCCTTTCGGCGTATCGGTCTGGAAAAATCGCCGGTGGTATACTGTTCCACAGAGAGGTCGTACACGGAAGAAAACTCCTAGTGAAACGTATAGTGATGGACCGCCAATTATTCAGATGGTGTGGATAGTATCGGGAGTTTGCCGCCATGTGCGTTTATGAAATTCTGCGGCTGGAATTAATCCGAACAATTACTCAGCGCACTCCCCGTGGTAGATGCGAAAGAAAATGCAAAGAGATGCAACATCTCTTCGCAGCGCCAGTGAATCGAGCCACTCGGAAAGCACTCGGTTATCGAGTCGCTCTGTGCTGGATGCAGTTAAGTGGAAGACGCCGGCACTGAGGAGCCCCAACCCAGAGATCGGAACAGTATTCCATGTAAGGCCGAACCTGTGCCTTGAAAAATCGCAGGTGGCGTGCTGCCATGAAATACTGTCGAGCTCTGCTGAGCATGGCAAGCTTTTTAGAGGTCAATTTGACCTTCTCTTCCAAGCGACCACAAACGGCACGTCACTCAATATGTTGACGCCGAGGATGACAATGCTGACTAAGCCAACAAAGGGAGTGTCTTGACTTGGAAACTGAGGAGATACGCGTAAACTTGTGTCTTCTGAGGATTAAACTGGACTAGAGTCGCCTCCAATCCGAGACTTTGTTCAGTAAGGACTTGACTTCAGACACAAGTTTGTCCCGGCGTACGGTGACTTTTTCCCGAAAAATATTGGCATGGCCCGTATATAGAGCATCACCAGTGCTGTCATCCCCATAGCAATTAATGTTACCGGTTTGCAACATATCATTAATATGCAGAAGAAACAGCGTTGGTGATTAGTACGCAGCCTTGTAGAACGCCAGCATTAATAAGCTTGTAATCAGAGCATGCACCGTCCGCAAAGACCTTGATGCCCCGATCTGCAAGAAAGCTGGTGATCCAATTGCACAAATTCTCGGGAAGCTCATAGGAAGGGAGCTTCGAAAGAAACGTTTTGTGTCAAAACCGATTGAAGGCCTTCGTAAAGTCAAAGCTAACGGCCAATGCCTTGGACTCTACTACCTCCGGCCATCTATGAGTCAGGTAGAGCAGAAGATCACCAACTGATCGATCCCGATGAAAATCGTATTGGCAGTTACTAAACAGCTGGTGATCCTCAAGGTACTGCATGAGCTGGCAGTTTATAATGGAATCCATTATTTTGGAGAACAAGGAGGTGATAGCGACAGGCCTGTAGTTTGAAGGATCTGGGCAGTCGCCTTT
Source organism: Parnassius honrathi (assembly GCA_018247895.1). NCBI lineage: Eukaryota > Metazoa > Arthropoda > Insecta > Lepidoptera > Papilionidae > Parnassius > Parnassius honrathi. The sequence continues at coordinate 6,972 of DWHP01001962.1, read as the reverse complement.
TTTAGGAATCAGGTGGACAAAAGCCGTCTTCCACGATTTTGGGACTACGCCTAGGGAGTAGGATCACCAGAAAAGACGCGTTCGAACCGGGGCCAACTCTGTAGCACACGTCCTTAGAACAATTGGGGAGATCGCATCAGGTCCACTTGACTTGTTAATATTTGGGCCTATTTTTGCATTATAGCGGTCTAACCGCGAACTCACTTAAAATGCTCGATATCAAGAAAACCCCAACTAAGTTCACGTACTGTGACGGGCAACTACGGAACCCTACCTCTACAATGTGCATGGCCCGACATGCACTTGGCTAGTTTTAATCATTTGAAACTACCTAAATATTTAAACTATTATACGTGGTAGAGGCACGCTGCAGCTATATTATGGTTGTAGCACGAATGGGTCGGCTCGACCGGGGAAGGACCATGCTCTCACAGAATACGAGCGTAAAATAGCAGTTAAATACTGCTGCTTCGTATAGTGAGTATAGAAATCCGGAGACCCTTTTTTTACTGGAATTGAGACATCCCATCCTTTTAACATTTTTAGATAAATTTTTACACAAATAATTAATATGGTGTTTTAATTTTTTACTGTTATATCGTACGTCGGCACATATGCGGATCGGACAGGGTTCTCATATTGCATATTATGACAAAAACAATTTGAAATATGAGTATGTATTGTAGATCATACGTAAAATAACCTCTACACTTACTTCAAGGTCTCTACTGAGTTGTGCGACGCGACACTGTAGTGCCGCGAGAGAGGCATCAGCGCGTGTTACCTCTTCAATCAGGCGAAACTTTTTTCGTGCCCGCTCACAAAACTCCAGCTCTATATTTTTCAAATTCACTTGATCCTTTTTTACATCTTCTGCTCGGGCTTCAATTTGTTTTGCCATTACAATACAAGCATCCTTGTAACTGCTGCGTTCATCTATTAAATTTGTTATCTAAAAAAATATACATCGTTATTATTCACAATGAAACTTATGTGAGATAATGCTCATTACGCACCTTTGAACTGAAAAGAAATAGCAACATTGCCTTTAAAGATTTTAAAGGTACGGAATTTTTTGTATTACAACCACGAGACGATATAGTTTAGTAGATTCTCTAAAGCCACCAATACACCGGGTGGTATGGATGGTGGGTTCTCTTACGCCACTACTACACGGCGGCATGTATATTTTAATTTTTAAATAATATGACATAAACTACTAACAGCCATTTGCTGCATAAATATTTTTAAGATACTTGCAAAAATGTGTGACTTTTGGTTTTGTGGATCAAGCAAGTTACTATCTGTGTGCCGATTCAACAAATTAAGGAAAACTTCTAGGTGAGCCCTCAGTAATTATCATCATCATCAGCCTGCGGCAGTCAACTTCTGGATGTAGGTCTCTCCAAAAGTGCGCCACCTAGCCTGATATTCGGCTACATGTATCCAGCTGCTGTCAGCCGCCTTGCGCAGATCGTCACTCCATCTAAGCCAGGGAGCGTTCCACACAATGTTTACCTAAACGCGGTCTCTATGATACGCCTACCCTAACGGCTGTCACTTGATGCTTACCATTGGGAGGTAATGCCCCTAATCGCCACGCTTTGCAAGCGGGTTGGCGATTGCAGTGTCAGACACGTCGCACCTGTGGCACTGCAGCCCGACACAGACCTGGATAATTTTTGGCCTGAGATAAGAATTGAGATGGTTATCCCGCCACCTATCGGATGTTAATGCTTTATAATTTGTAGTTGCCTAGTGTGACACCCACAGGAAGAGAGGGGTTGCAGGATTCTAAAGAGGCGGCCACACGACAGTAAAGCAAGTGTAAATGTGTTAAAGCAAGTTAAAAAAAAGTTACAGCTTATATACGTCCCACTCTCGGGTACAGGCCTTCTCTCTTTTCTGAGAGGGTTTTAGGGCAAGGAAGTGTCCGCCGCGCTGCCCCAATGCGTGTTTGCGAACTTCACGTCTTCGAAATATTTTTTTTCTTATTTCTCAGACATGCAGGTTTCCTCCATGATGTTTTCCTTCACCGCCGAGCACGTGGTAAATCAGCACTTAAAATTGCAATTAACAATTTCATTGGCATTATACGATTGACATCGAAAAAATATATGACCTAAACCTAATGCTTTCGTTGATATTTAAAAAAACTTCAAAATCATATGCTATCTCTTTACCATATTATTCTATACAAGGTCCTATAACTGTTGTTTAAGTTGACATAAGCATAAAATATTTTACTATGCTAACTGTTTTGTAATATTTTTAACGCAGCTGTGTTTCGTACGATGTGTGTAGAGAACCAGACTCTTTTTACTGCTAACGAGAGATTCCATTTTAATCATTTTTTTATCTTTATTCTACTAAAAATCGATCCTTAGTATATAAAGGAATAATTATTGGTATTTCTCTTTATTAACTTATTAAAGCGTTCCGAAGAGAGAGTAAGAAAACCACTGACTGTGATACACATAATAAGAACGACGGTAGAGCTGTTGAACGTTTTAAGCAATGAACTCACAGCATAAATTAGTTTTTACAATTTAATAAAAACTTATCTGTGATTCAGTAGGCTTGACACACCCTTTCTTAATTAAAAATAATATTATAATAAAAATCTTGCTTGCAATCATTGCATGTGCCTCTAATATGCTTTGGAACAATTTTCCGTAATCAACAAAACAACCAACCCACGGCACTAAAAAATAATAAATGTTATTGGATTACTTTCTAATGGCTGTCGTGAAAGACGACAGAGGGAAACAAATCAGGATATGGGCAACAGCGTCTTCTTGGCAACTATGGCAAATATCCGCCCTATGACGCAATATGGGGGAGGGGTTATGCTGATCAGTGGACTTTAATAGGCTGTAGCGATAATAGTAACCATACCTTCATCATTTAACGTGGTATTGAGGTTTAATATTATTTTGTGATAATAGAGACTTATTATAATGCCCGTAAAACCTATTTTGAAGTTACACTGTTGATTGATTTTGGTTATATATTATTTTGCAACCACAATTACGCAACGATTGCGTAAAAATTTTTCGTAACTCTATCGTGTCTACAAAATGTATCTTTATAAATTTTGAAAGTTGCCCATATGGAAAATTTTATGTTCGTTTTAATGTGATATTCATTAACGCATTACACGTATATTCACTACTAAAATTAAAAAAAAATAGTGTTGAATAAAACTATTTTGCCCTGGCTGAATTTTGTTAACGACACGAAAGAAAAGAAGAAAAAAATTGTGCGTATAATTGTGTTCACACGTACGAATTGAAACTCCTTTAGGGCATATCATTCTTCTTTTATTTTATATTTAACATGATTAGGTTAAATAGTAATATACTTATGCAGCTCCGGCGGTGAAACGTTACGAGTACAAGGAAACATGACGTTTTTTATTTTTAATACCGTACTAAATTAAAAAAAGCTACTAATTTAAACTACGTCGAGTTTCGAAGTTTCGCTTCAAAAACTAACCGGCTAAAGTAGTTTCGCGCTATAATTAACATGTCATAGTTGTTATCGTATTGAAATTTAAGCTGATATACCTACAGTGCAAGTTCAATAACAAAATTCTAACAAACGTGTTAGCCAACTTGTTTGCGAAGTCAAAATAGCTTGAACTGCCTGACAAGTCAAGAGTTCAAGGATATTGGAGCAATGTTTGTTGCTAATGAATATTTAATCATAAGAGTTGTGTAGTTGCGGGGTTAGAAAAAACATCACTTAATCTCGAGTGTGTCGGTCGAGGGTGTAGTAAAATCGTTTAAGCATTCCAACTATCAGAATCAATTACCGGGTTGTGGCGATGTAAGAATATCCACTACTCCATATTATCCCGTGGATGTCGTAAGTGACAGAGGGAAATAAATCAGGAGATGGGCGTGGTCCTTTCTAATTACGACTAAAAAAAACCCACTTGCCAAGCGTGGCAAAAAGCGTGGCAAATATCTACCTTATGAGGCAATCAATGGAGGAGGACTATGTTCAGCAGTGGACTTTAATGGACTGTACGTATATAATGACCACGTGGTTTATTGGTAAATTACAATCCCCCACAGAAATCTAAATAATAAGACAATAGATTTCTGTGCAATCCCGGAGGCAACGATTGTGCAACAACAAATTTTCTTTAGGGGTTGGACATCGACATGTCTCCGCACTGCGTTCTGGCATATCGCGCTCGGATAAACCGAATCGGTACCTAGATGTCATATAGTATGTCAAAATAAGTATATGACTTCATTTACGTGAATTTAACTATGTCCGGTGTAACAAATCTTTTTCTATTTGTCTGTATGTCAGACAGCAAATAATTCTGAAATTAGTTTCGCTACATTATAATATTAAATTAAATATAAAGCTAATTAAAATATGTTACGGATAGCATGTTTATATTTTTATAATTTATAAAATCACTTATTCATTTCCAGTTTTTAAAAGTGAATGTAGAAATTACGCCAGCCAAATAACGCAATTTTTTAAACGTGCCCCAGTTTAATTTCTCTTTAAATGAATAAACTTGTGCAGTATTATTTTACAATTTGTTTACCTGGTAGAGACATGCCGCAGCTATACTGTGGTTGCAGCAGGAGTGGATCGGCTCGACCGGGGCAGGACCACGCAACCAGCGCAAAATAGCAGCTTAATGCTGCTGTGTTTCGTATGGTGAGTGTAGAGAACCGAAGACCCTTTTTACTGGAAACGAGGCATCTTAGTCCTCACGGGTGACAACGCATCTGCATTTTGACTGATATATTATGTAGATGTCTATGGGCCGCAGCAGCTCTTACCATCAGGCGGAGTGTGTGCTCGCTTGTCACCCTATCCTATAAAAAAACGTATATATCGTGTATATAAAAATTAGTTTCATTAAAATTTGTCGTGTTTCCGTAAACATAAGAAGTCATTACATTTGCTGGTGGAGGGATTTTCCTTTCAAAATGAAATCAAAGGTATAATTTGAAATATTAATTCCATTCAATTTTTACATATTAAAAAAATGCTCCAATCATATTTAAAACACGTATGCATAAATTTCTTTTTTTAATTTGTTCATTAGAACCTTTTTTAATAAAACCAAATCTGGTTTTATTTATGCTCTCAGGATATATGTACAAGGCGGAACTTATTTATTCACATACACACACGCAGACATCTCCCAAAAACCATTACATTAGTCTATAGAGAACTTAAAATGTTAAAAATACTGGGAATTCAATAAAACTAATATTATAGATGTTATCGCGTTTAATTTGAACCTTTTATCGGACCAAAGATTAATATTAAAAATCGAAAATAGCCTTCGTTAACAATTGGGTACACTATGCCGTTGAGAGAGGGCGCTAGGTTCTCTTCAAGTTAGTTAAGACTCATCATTTCATTAGCTCGAAGAACCGACAACCGATGGGGAAAAAAAGGTTTTCGAGTGGCAGCCTCGTACCTGCAGGTGAAGTGTAGGCGACCCCTCACTAGATGGGGTGACGACCTAGTAAGTCATGGAGGAAGTCGATGGATGCAGGTAGCTCAGGACTGTACTTTGTGGCATTCCGTGGGAGAGGTCTATGTTCAGCAGTGGACTTGAAAAGGACTGTAATGATAATGTAGATGATGATGACATCACTATAGTTTATTATCTGGATATTAGCTTAAAATTTTTAACATCTTTAATACAAGTGCATTAAATATCAAATTACACAACTTAAACACCATTCGTTCACTAAATACGACAAACAGTAACCGAAGAGACTATATTTCGCATAAGACCGACAGTTAAAGGTTACGACTGTGTTAACTACAAGATTACTGTCACCTATGTGACATAACTGTAATGTTTTAACAACTGTGCAATAGATGGCAAAGAAGACATTCTCATTAACTCTAGACTAATACACAGTGACATTTTCTATGACTAGCTCATGAGCGAGCTAAGAAAATAGTGAGTCATTAGTGCAATTAATGGTAATAACGGTGGAGTAAAAATTCAAACAATTTATCAAATTTAATTAAATTTGTAATAATATATTTTGATCAATTTCACTAGAATCTACGTCTGTTTTTTCTCATAAGAACATTTTTTCTCCGTCTGTTGTCGAGTTTTAGGGTTATAAGATAACCGGCCCATCGCTACTTTAGTTCTACTGCAGATGTCCTCATTACGATTTTATCAATCAACAATCATCAATCATCAAATCAGCATCAATTCCGGCGGGATATTTCAAATTTACAGTGAGGGCTAAGCCGCTGAGTGACAACTACCCCCATGATACGGGAGAAAATCCTAGTGTGGAGAATAACATTTTTACACATGCGGCCAGCAGTGAAGGACCACGTCTCAGATGCATGTGTCATTCAATTTATTCGATATTCACGTCTATTTCATTAACTAGTTCTAAGTAGTAAATTAAATTCTCACAATTCTGAAAATTTGCGCGAATCTCATTATTTACCTTATAGAAAGTGCTTAGAATGTCAAGGTCCGCGTACTCGTTTACATCCGTGACGTAACCTATAGAAACTGCGTGTACTCATTGCGTTTGTCCACAGAGGTTGATTGGGATCAAGTAGTGAACCACGTTGAGTAAACATATCGGCTTCATTTTAAGCATAAGTCTTAAATCTTACATAATTAACAAAACTATTAGTTAATTATTACGATGACACTTCCATTCATCCATTAGAGCCTATAAATGTCCACTGCTGAATATACCCCCCTCCCCCATAAATTGCATCATAGGGAGCATTTTGTCATAGTTGGCACGCTTGACAGATTGATTGGCGACCGCAGTTTTTTGTTTATTTAAAGTAACTCTTGCTGCATACTTTCGAAACCAATAATAATAAATACTGTAGAAAAAACTCAAATTATTAAATAAATATTTGCCTGATATCTCTAATAATAGGTACAGTGGAGTATATTACGTCCTCTCCTCTCCCAACGCACCACACGGC
>DWHP01001961.1:0-15117 GCA_018247895.1 Parnassius honrathi | reverse complement strand
TGCGGTGAGTCGAGAAGAAGGCAAGTAATCTGCGAGAGTGCCGTGAAGCAGAGGCGAGCAGTAAGACTCAGAGCCGTACCAAACACTGTGCGCAGAGAGTAGCTTGAAGGAACCGGAAGCATTATTCCAGTGCTGCATTGAACCTTGTGAAGCTAGATGGCTTACAGGATATGAATACTGCAGACAATATCTGCTCGGGAGCGAATGGATGAGGTACTTGAGGCTGATGACGAAAGATTGAAGTTGAGGTTTCCGAAGGTCGTTTATTTGCGTGTTCAAATCACGTCGGGGTCACTAGTTTGGCCGTAGAAGGATCTCCCGCCAGGCAAGGTTTAGCGGGCACTATAGTTTAATGATACATTGGGCTGTACAGTCGATCCAATTACTCTAGTTCCACTGCGAATATCTTCGTTACGAATTCTATTACACAGAAAAACACCAAGCATAGCGTTACCATAGTTATTCATCTTATTATATTCCTGATGCAAATACAACTTTACTCCTCCGTGTAGGATGTGACCGTGACTTGGTTTTGGTGGTTTGGTTTCTAGAATCCCAGTACACAACAGGATACAATTTGGACACTATATGCAGGAGAAACATGACTCAAATCAGCCCTTCACTTTCACCATCGTAGGCTCTTCTCTTTGTTTTCTTCATTTCATGCATCAGAACTAAGCGGTTTGTTTCGTTCTTCGTAATAAGTATAGAAGACGAGTAGAATTATTTGCCAGCATCTGCCCTTTCTTTTAAATACAAGGTATCTTGTTGTGTGTCATTTTTCATCTTAAACTATATAACTACTTAGACCATCAGGTATTGTAATCAAGACAGTTCTTACAGTAGTAGTAAATAAATAAATAATAAAAACAATATATTCAGAGCTGAAATAATATAACAATTCGTCAAAGAAAAACGTCAAAAGTGGTGCGACAACCACGAATAGGAAGATTCGCAAAGCTACTTAAAATAACTATCAATAGGTCAATAAAAATAATTATTAAACAAGTTAAAATAATTATTAAACAAGTTAAAATAATTAGTGCACGGGTCAGAAAAATCAATTGATATGAGAACAATAATCTATTAGTTATTATTCTACGAAAATCAGTGCAGCCGTATTGAAGTTGTAATTATTTATTTTTTGCGTTCAGTGCTACGTAGCTACGAAGTTCGTAGTACCGCGTAGATTTAGCCTACGTTACACTTACAGTTTAGGCGACAAACTAAGTGATATTTGGCATTCAATTAACATTCAAATGGCAGTAGACAAATAATACTTACCGTCACGCCTGTAATTCCCAGGACTTACTAATTTTATTCAGAGTACAATTCTTTAAAGTTGTCTTTTACTTTAGAGTCAAAGAAAACACAAAATTAAATAACTCAATTAGAAAATTATTACATAGTACATTCATAACGTATAAAAATACTAGTTTGATCAAAGTTACCGAAAGAAACTACGAGTATTTACCGAAATACAAATATTTTTCGTGATGCGTCCGCTAACGTGCAAGCTTAGAGCTTGGAGTAATAGCATACATATATATATATATATGAACGTATATTTACCCTCGATGTCTATGTATCTCTGTTTAGCCTAATGATTGACTGGGAGAGAATACCTATTGACATTAAGTCCGTCATATGTACTACTTTGTGCACGTAAATAAATAAATAATTTACTTTTGCATTTGGAACATTAACCGCTAAATATGATGAAGATCTCCTTGATTGAACCGTAAAATACGTACATTTACTAGTAAATAATGTTTTAAAACACATAAACATATTGTTATTACTATAGCAAAAATTTGTTTAATGATATATAAATAAAATCTTGTGGAAAGACCCATTCTCTGCCCAGGAATTAGTCTAGGTAGGTTACTACCTTGTGTATTTAGGTTTGAGGTGTATAAAGAATCAATAAAACCACAGGTGATGTAGCATTACATCCTATTCCTTGAATATGGTAACGTCTGTGTCACAAAATATCACACTTCTTTGTTAGACTTTTGTAGCAGTTGTCCATGAGCTTTAGGATTGTAAGTTAATTTGTTACTTCAAGTTTATACAAAAAATCAATAATTCATTACAGATTAACACAAAAGACACTAAAAAGTACACGTTTCCTTCAGGGATTGCATCATAGGGGCAAATAAAATAAGACGTCATAAAAAAATAGATGATATTAATTAAGCACGTCATTGATATTATTTTTTATTAAATAAAAATGTCGTGTAGTGGCAGTGTAAGAATCTCCACTACCCCATATGATCCTGTGGGTGTCGTTAGTGGCAACAGAGGGAACCAATCATGAAATGCGTAGCAGAGTCTTTCTAATAATAACTCAAAATAAAAATAAAAACTGCTGTTGCTAATCCGCTTGTCAAGCGTGGCTACTATGGCAAATATCCCCATATGAGACGATGTGTGAGGGAGGCTTATGATCGGCAGTGGACCTTTATAGACTTTAACGGTAACGGTAAATACAAAGTTCTGTGCTAATAACTTGGCCTATCAATTACTGTTTGTCAATTTTCACTATAAGTATTAATAATGACTAACTAATGTAATAATTTTAAAAAAATCACAAAGGTGAAGTGTGATGCCACAATTTTTAATTACCGTGAAAAATTTTGGGACATAAAGTAGATCTCGGTTTTGTAGAGCAGTCTAGAGTAAAATGAAAGTAATGTAATATCTATTTTTTTATCATCATTATTACAGCCTATTTCAGCCTACTGCTGAACGTAGCCCCCAAAATGCCAAAAGGCCGGGTCCTGGACCACCTGCAACCATCAACATCCTGCATCTCTTACCAGGTCGTCACTCCATCTAGTGAGGTGCACCCTTACACTTCATTACCTGTATGAGGCTGCTACTCGAGAACCTTTCTTCGCAATCGGTTGTTGGTTCCTCGTACTATAGGGCCGTCCTTATTGCCATTTCACTCCAGTGGACACGGGACGAGAAGCAGTATCAAGTGTCCGAATGGTATGTACTGCGATTGGTGATCAACCTGCTACGAGTTCGTGCGATAGTCAAGCGAATCATCTTTGTTGTGGTGAAGCCTACGTGTAACAGCGGACTGCTACGAGCACATGCTAATGATGCTAATGATATTCCTTTTACATAAAAGCCATTGAACATCAAAATTTTATTTATGACGCCATTTAAAAGATTAAGGAAAATTCATGTCCTTTGAGTTATAATGTTGGCATTGTGATACTGTGATGTATTGTCGAGTAAATCGTTAGCAGGTGTATTATCCCACCCGTTACTTATTGATATAATTGCACGATAAAATTTTTATAAAATGACTTTATATTATTACTATTGTATTGTGTTTGTGAAATTTCTTTTTGGTCTGTATTGATACATAATATTATTTCGCCTTATTTTACACCTAGGTAGTGAGAGATGTAAGAAGGTGTTATATCCACTAAACTCTTCACCACTGCATCGAAAGACATTTTTAAGCTACTGGACTGAAAAGGATACGTCACCGACATTAATGAAGAGTACATTACTCACTTTAGATTTACTGACGATATGGTCATCAGGCATAATCACTGGAGGACTTAAGCACTATGCTCAATGACCTCAACAATGTCTTCCTATAGATAGGGCTTAAGATAAATAGAAACGAGAGAAAGATCAAGTGTAATATCCATGTTACACATGTGAAAATCATGTTTACCTGTGACAAATTTGTCGACTATGTAAGTCAAACTTCGACCATGAAAGTAAACGACGCAAGGATTGGCTCAACTGGGGAGGATCACGCTCTCACAAAATACCAGCATATTGCTGTTGTGTCTCCGATGGTGAGTGTAGAGAACTGAAGACCTTGGAGGCAAGGCATCTTTGTTATAATTCATATTCGAGGATAGATGTAGATGTGTATAGGCCACAGCAACCACTAAGCATTAGGTGAACTGTGTACTCGTTTGTAACCCTTACTTTATAAAAAAAACACGAATGAGTAGCGTTCAGGAGATTACGACACATCTTATCTCATGACTTGAAGACAAGTGTGTATCATCACCATTGCATGATGCCAGAGATGAAATCTCGATATTGGATGAGAGATTAATATTAGATGCTGTCTGTACAGGGTTATGCTCGGAGTTTTTTGTGTAATGGACTTAATAGTCGGGATATTTACGGTAGAACTAGAATAATTGGAACGTCCTAATATATCAGTAAGCCGAAGTACCAATGGTTCGGCCATACAGCTTAAAGAACCAAAAACTGATAAGCAAGATTACATGAAGTGACTAGTAATAGAAAGAGACGCATGAAGCCGATGTATGTAGGTGTCCCAGGACCGGTCTTTGTGGCATTCCTGTGTTCAGCAGTGGACTTATGATGGACTGTCAAGATGATAATGACAAAGTAACCTAAGTATGTGCATTTTAATATCCTATTTTGTTCCATATTAAATTTGGTTTATTTTTTCTGATTCAACCGAAAATTCAATCAAAAATAATTAAATGTCTTTTTTGATTGGTAAGTCGTCGTGGTTATTTGTTCGGTAAATAAGCCGTCTCGATCTTTTGATAATAAAATGGGTCTTAAAGCAGACGCAACTTATTGACGTAGAGATTGTTTGTGATTGATTTTTGGTCGAAATTGTATTTTCTGTTCAAAGTATTTTCTACTCAATTAAGCAAAATCGCTTAATAGAATTGATATTTCTATTTATTGCTGTAGAAAAGTTTGACATCTCGTTATTTTTCTGTAAAACGCTTAATTTCTTAAGAGATTTTTCTTTAATCATGTTATTTTGTTTTACTATGAATAGCTTTGCTCTCAACGTAATTTGATTCGAAGAAGTACTTACATATTATATAAATTAACCATGAAATGGATCGACCTCAATGACTGATCGTCAGTCAGACTCCACAGAACGCTTTAATGCCCTGCTCACATCTCCAGGCTTTTCGGAAGATTCTGAGCGCGTAGCGCGTGTATGTAAGTCTCCGAAGTCTCCGAATTATACATATCGTTCACGGTCAGCAATTTAAAGGTCATTACAGCCTACCAAAAGTTGCCATTCATTATTATTTTTGATTGTTATCAGGAAGATACTGCTGCCCGTTTCCTGTATTAGTTTTCCTCTGTCTGCCTCTTAAAACACCCACGGGATGATATGGCATAGTGGATATTCTTTCGTTAAGAGAAAGAATATCCACTACGCCTAGCCATAATTGCTTAAAAAAATTTCGGGCTGCGATCTCTAAATAATCTCGTTCGCGTGTACTAACACTGCCATCAAAATTTTGTTCAATTAAGCCCCACTGCACTAAATACCTCTACGCCTTGGATAATTCTGATCTCTGCAAAAGGAAATGCGTCTTACCTTTTAATGACGAATGATTTGGTGAAAATGTTCCGACAATTACTGTGGATGATAATTGACTTAGTTGCTTACTTACACAAACCTCGCCATTGCAACCACTTCCCATTCGAGTAGTAACACAATTATACTTAGTTGACGGCTCCATAGAATATTATGATACATAGACGGCTCCATGTCGCAGTATGTCAGATGAAACTGTAAGAGCCGCATAGGCTAACAACATTTACATCTCATAGTTGGCGCAGTGGCTTAGCAATGAATTGCTGCGTTGGGAGGCGCGGTCTCGTATCTCGTACGGGACAAGTATTTGTATGGCATACATATGTTTTTCGGACGTGGATGTATGTCCTCGTGCAATTTACGTGTGTGAACTGCATCCACGATACGTGAAAAAACCTAGTGTTGGGTAACGTTTTCTTAAAGGAACAAAAAAGGATATTAAGGTATTGATGTAATGTCACCGAGTATTGTTTGTTGTTTGTTGAAAAATTTATAAAAATGCGCCGCTAACTGCCTCAGTATCTCGCAAACTCAAAACCACGCAAGCTATCGCCCGCTAAAATGAACAGCTAGTAAGAGACAAAATAAATTGTTAGGATAATATTTGATGCTTCAGAGGCATAAGTCCGCACTTTTTTTATTTGTTTTTGCTGTGAAAACATCCAATAAATAGGGCTGAAGCGATGAACTGTAGAGTGCATAACACGTTGTGTTACGTGCCACTAGTATGTTTTAAGTCTAACACAGTCACTTTCACCTCAAATATTTGTAGGTCACAAGCGTTTTCGCTACCTTTTATATTTTAAAAGTCACTTAAGCTTTATATTTTACACTACGCTTTTAATAAATGATTTAGACTGTTTTGTATTTACGTATAGATTAGCGAGATGCCATATCAAAATAATAATTACTAAATTCATCAGCCGCAACTAACTTTAAAAGAGTTGATCTCGAAGCCAACAGCGATGAACTGTTTAAAATTTCAACCAATGATGATAAAAAGAAAAGTAGAACTGAAAACGTAAATAGTTATTGATGGTACAGTAAGATAAAAGTATTATGTATTTAGAATTTCGTACAGCATAACCAGGGCAGTGTCGTGAAGTCGCTACGTAGGAATATCTACAACTCTATATCATCCCGTGGGTATCGTGAGAGTCGACAGAGGAAAACTTAAACAGCAAATGTCAGCAGCATCTTCTTAATAACAACGTAAAATAATAAAAACTCCGGTAGCAAACCTGCCTGCAACGTGACAACTACGGCAAAATTCCCCTAAGAAGTAATATATGAGGGAAGCCTATGTCTAGCAATGGATTTTTGATAGGTTGTAAATAAAAATCGAGTGAATGAAGTTTCGGCAAATATTTTGATTAATTTAATTTAAACATTTTAATGGCATTTTTGTAAAAAACATTTAAATTTTCTTCATGATAAACGACAATTTCATAGATAAAGACCTAATAAACCAGTCACCTCAGTTTAAGAATAAATACATTACTACTTTGTGATGTCGTAAAATATCAAAAGCATGATTAATTATTCGCCGGGTATTAACACAAATAAATAAGTAATTTACTGAAATTGCAATCTGCTACTATTTTCTAAATTGATATTACTTCAGTCAATGCTTAATCCTCATAAAAAACTGGAGTTGTGAAGACTGAGCGTATGTAAAACTGTTGTTTATGTACAAAAACCGACTTGATTAGAAACAATGGCACGCTAAATGCGAAAACTTCTTTTAGATTATGGCCTCTCCTTCTCCGTTAATATTTTTATCCAAATAATTTAAAAATAACAAGCTTAATTTTTTTTAAATATCTAAGTGTGACAAAACTGGCTACATTATACAGAATGTTTGGAAGATGGGCGCAAAGTCTAAAGCCATTAAGAAATTGAGAACATTAAGCCATTTAGAATATATTAAGCCAAACTTGCCTCAGAAGAAATGTGCTCCTTTTTTAATTGAATTTTTAATGATTTTAACAATAAAATCCCTTTTTTTTAATTAATTGCTAATGGTGTCCAGTAACAGTTGTTAAGTTACTACTTTAATTTATTTTTTATTTGTGTAATGTGAGGAACATTCTACGCATATTTATGTTTAAGTAACCAAAAAAAAAACCCAAGGAAATGTTGTTTATGCCATCATAAAAAATAAGTATAATAGCCTTTTTTGGTCAAACATTTTTTTTAAACATGCTTAGTTATTGCTCTACTTTTGAGGTATTATTAACGCAGATGTCTCATTAACTCTGGGAATTAGAGTGTAAAAACCAAATTGCGGACGAATATATTTAATTTTTAACAGATCAATATAACAACACTTTTTGTTAAAATAATTTATTTTTCGGTTTTAACATGTTGACCATGATTTGTGATACAAGCGCGCTCGTCTTCTCACTTCTGTGTTCGTAATTTTCGTTGTCATCTCCTGCTAAATAGCTTAAAAAGTTCTTCCTGATAACTCCTCTCTGATTGATATTTACAATTGCGTGTAAACGAGCTCCTGGACCCGTCCCAAAACGAAAAAATCGACGTGAGTTAAATCAGACAATCGAGATGGCTAAGGGATGAGCCCGTCTCCGCCGATCCAGTTCTTTGGGAACAATTATTTAAAGTTTCTCGCACATTTAGAGTCCAATGCGCTAGACAACTATCCTGCTGAAAAATTATTGGTCTTCTCGTTTCCAATATTAGTATTTTGGTCTCTTTCAGAAGTTATGGGAGATCGTTTATGAGAAACTCCAGGTAATTGTATTCATTTACTCATTTTTACATAGTGTTACGGTAAACATAGATACTATAATATTCCTGCGCCTTTTATATGGACCTAACAAAGGCATTTCACTATGTTCACCACAATATATTGCTATATAAGCTATTTGCCTATGGAGTGAGTAGAAATACTTATGATCTTATTAAAAACTATCAGAAAATTGGTAACAGAAAACAGTATACGCACACAAAGAAACTGTGTCCAAAAAGTATGTAATTATGAATCAGAGTACAAAATCAATAATTTTGATGTGCCACAAGGCAGTGTATTGGGTCCATTATTAAATAAATACATAATCTAAATAAATATATAATAACCTTCAACGTTTTTCTTACGTTTACTGTTTTTCCATGTTTTTTTTGGGTAACGTACCTAAAAGAAACAACGGAATCTGTCTTTAGCGTAAATTAGACTATTAATTTTACCGTGTTTCGTGTGGAGAACCACAGACCCTTTTTTCTGAATACTTGACAGTCCATCTTAGTCCCCAGTGGTGACAATGCATCTAAATTCTTAATCAAAGATAAACGCAGATGTCTACCATATCTACATTTACGATCACGGTATCAACTTACCATCAGGCGGACTGTGTGCTCGTTTTTCGCCTTTATTCTATAAAAAATCACTCGTTAAGTCTTATAATAGTGTGATCTCATTGTCCTCAAATAGTAAAATTTAGCAAGAAGCAAATGAAAATGTACGTAAGTAAGTATAATGATCGATATAAATTATAGGACGGTTAGTAGTTATATAATAATAGTCCGATGCGTCTTTTTTACTGATTAAGTGGTTATATAATCGAAAAATAATGTATTCAGACTTAAGTTATTCTTTGATCCATTTGTTGAAATTATAATCCACATTAAGATTCGAAGGGCAATTGAAATAATAAAACATCCTAATCCTATCCGGATCCTACGATTACGGTCAAATATAAATAGTATTTGGACTTTACAAGGATTGGCAGCTATGTTTTCGGCGGAGTTGCACTTAACCGACGAAAATTTTTTTCAGGAGCAATTATTTAAGTAGTATTGTGACTGTATGCAAACATATAAAAAAGAAAAACATCTGTATGCGTTTCTGTTGATGAATATCCATTTAATGTAAAGAAAAACATCTGTATGCTTTTTTGTTGGTACGAGTTAAGATTGCTTAATTTAATGGCAGTTAAATTAATAATTTATAAGAAAAAATATAGCAAGATGACCACTACTTTACCACTGTAAATATAGATTGTATTGCTAGAAAATATTTGCTGTAGTATTTTCTAGGAGAAAACAGAGACATTTTTGTATGGACCAAACGCCGCACGGGTATGTGTAAGATTATGATGTAAGTGTTATAATGTAAGATTATCTTAACGCTAATAGGAAACTACTAATTTATTTGCTTGTTTTTAATAACAGCACAAGTAATGAAGAAAACTAAAAACCGTTAATTTTTTCATTCATTTATTACAGCTTATAAAAGTCCACTAGTGAGCATAGAACACCCCATAGATCGTCTCATATGTGCTATAACTGCCACGCTTGGTAAACGGGTTGGAAATGCAGTATTTTTATTATTTTGATCTGTTATCAATAATATGTTGCTACCCGTCTCCTATTCGAGGTTGTCCTTTGTCATCTCTAACTATGGAGTGGGGCTATTACTACGCTAATATAAATTTTCACGTGTAGTATAAGTTGTTACACGTGGTAGAGCCATGCTGCAGTTATATTAATAGTATAGTTGTAGCATGAATGGGTCGGCTCGCCCGGGGAAAAAACCATGCTCTCACAGATAGCGTAAAATAGTAGCTTAATACTGCTGTGTTTCGTATGGTGAGTGTAAAGAACCGGATACCCTTTTTACTGGAAAATAGGCATTCCATCTTGGTCCTCACGGGTGACAACGCATCTGCATTTTGATTCGTAATCGAGGATAGATGTAAATGTCTATATATATAAGCTGTTAAAGTTAATCAATACATTTAAGTGATTTGATCGTTTAAGTTGTTTAATAAATTGAGGTGATTTAATTGTTTTATTCATTATATAAATATATGTAAGGAAAGGCATGAATTAATTAATAAACTTAAATTACATTCAATTGAGGTGGAAAATACGAAAAACTGTTATGATTAGTCTTATAACAGTTTTTCCTATTTGCCACCTCAATAGAATAGAGTGTTTCAATTCAGATGTTTTGTCGCTTAAAACTCCCTACAAATTATGTCAAATAAATATGCATCGGCTCAGGATGAGATAAAAGAAAACATATTGGCCGTGAATGATCTGGTAAAGTCATGTGAATACAATGAGGAGCGCTTTGACTCCTTAATAAAAAAATCAGAGTGAAAATCAACGCTCCATACCATGTTTATCGGGGACAATATTTGTAAATAGCAATGACTCCATATTTTCACCAACACTCTATGACGGTGCCATAACAAAGAACATAAACTTAAAAAGAATTTAAATATTAAAAAACATAAAGTTATTATGTGTTGTGATGACATAGGTAAAATTTGGGCATGATGTTAAATAACCATTTAAAAGGACAAGAGTGATTAGTAATTATTGTATGCCTGGAACATCCTTTGGTCATATAATGAATAAAGTTTTAACTAGTAAGTTTTTTCCTAATAGCAATAATTCTTTTTGGGAGAAGAGGCAACGTAAACAAAAATAAATTATTAAAATATATTGATTACCTCAATACTTTATATAAAATGTGCTATCTTATTATTTGCATATCAATTCAGCCAAGGACTTGGCTACACAGACATCTGCCTCTATTGAGCAGCGTAATGATGCAGTTTGAAATTAGTTTCAAGTAATTTAATTTAGAAACTGAGACAATAGAGGTAATCTGTAGCAGTTACAGTAATTTAAATAATTTAGAATGTAGCTTACACACCCATAATAATCGCAATTGTATTACTCCAAAAAATGATAATAAAAATTGTATACACCTGGTGCATCAGAATATACAATGCATTATAGGCAAAGAGCTAGAAATTGAATTGTTCTTAAATAGTAACAATATTCATATTTTATGTATTACTGAACATCGGTTAAAAAGCTTATAAATTAATGTTTAACTTCAGTAATCACCAGGTGGACAGTTCTTTCAATAGAGAAACGGTTTTGAGAGGTGGCTCCTTAATTTTAGCTAGTAAATTATTATCATGTAATGAACGACAAGATATTGTGAGTCTCTCTGTTGAGCGAACTGTAGAAACGGCATGTATTGAGTTTGTGGCCGTAGAAGAGAGGAAAAGGGGAGATCTTCCGCCGGGCAAGGTGTTCTGCCCGGGGAGCGGCCAACACTCCGTGTGATAGTTCGGAGATGTTCTATATATATTGTTTATAATTCGGAATTTTGGCGCTACGACAGCGCCGCCACATCACCCCCCTGCTCAGACGATCCATAGTGCAGTCTAGTCGTCGACGAATATGCAAGTGTCAGTGAATTGCCTTGTAAGTCTGCGGTGAGTCGAGAAGAAGGCAAGTAATCTGCGAGAGTGCCGTGAAGCAGAGGCGAGCAGTAAGACTCAGAGCCGTGTCGAACACTGTAATGCAGAGTATAGCTTGAAGGTACAGGAAGCATTACTAGTATTATTCCAGTGCTGTGATGAACCTTGTGAAGCTAGATGACTTGCTGGATATGAAGACTGCAGACAATATCTGCTCGGGAGCGAATGGGCGGGGTATTTTATGACAATGATGAGGCTTGAAGTTTCCGAAGGTTGTTGGTTGCGTGTTCAGATCACGTCGGGGTCACCACTATGGCCGTGGAAGGAAGAAAAAGGGGAGATCTTCCGCCGGGCAAGGTGTTCCGCCCGGGGAGCGGCCGACACTCCGTGTGATAGTTCGGAGATGTTCTATATATACTGTTTATGATTCGGAATTTTGATAGCGTGATTTAGGTTTCGGTGTGTTTCAATTGTGGCGCGACGACAGCGCCGCCACAAGTTTGAGCACCTCATTGTTGTGAGTGTTTACAAACCCCCATGTTCTATACACGATAATTTTGAAAAAATCATGGAGGAAGTTTTTGGTAAGCTTAATAAACGGAATAAATCTGTCGTAATATGTGGAGATTTTAATATCAATCTCCTAGAAGCTTATCACCAATATTAAATTTAGATCATTGTTTAAATCTCATGGACTTATTAATTTATTTTAGTAACCAACGCGTATAGCTGAATCTAGTGCAAAATGTAAAGATAATATTTTTTACAAATGTTAAGCCGTTTAATAAGTGTGTAAATGAAAAATTGAGCTCTGAACAATTAATCTCGTTACCTTTGTTACGTTCACAAAAAGCAAGTAGATATAAAAAGTTGTGTTTGTTCCAGTAAATGCACGTCGCTTGGATAAGTATAGAACTAACATAATAAAAAAAAAACTTCCATCGCTTTCATACCAAAATAATCAAGATTTTTTGTATGGAACATTATTTAAGCTTATTTGCAATGAATTTGATAATACTTTAACTTCTAAAAAATTCAGCTTCAACAAGCACAGGGCATGCAATGAATGGGCGACAGTAGGAGTCCATAAGAGTAGGCAAAGGTTATATGAACTATACAACGAAGGGTCATATAACCCTACCATCGAATCTGGGGTATATGTAAAAAAAAAATATTCAAAAACATTTAAAAGAGTGTTCTCCATAGCAAAATCTTTGTATTTGAGCAACAAAATAAAGACGGCTTCTAATAAAATTAAAATTAAATGGAGTGAAATTAATAGTAAAACTGGTAAGGTCTACTCTCGCAATTCAAACTACCGGTTAAGTTAAATTAACAATAAATTAACTAAATCAGGTCAGGAAGTAGCAATGGTTTTTGAGAAATGTTTTAATGATATTCCGATCTTAACTACTAAGTTACTGAATTCTTCTCCTGCCGTCGCCGAATCATTACTTAAACAAAATGTAAATGTGTGTACAAAGAATGTTACATTTCATAAAGTGTCGTCAAAAGATGTTGTAAAATACTTTAAGACTATTGATATTAAGAAAACCGCAGATCTATGGGGGATTTCCGCTAAAGTTATTGCGTCTATAATAGATACAATCGCACCTAAACTATCTATTATTTTTAATACTTGTATCGAATCTGGTGTGTTTCCTGATTTAGTGAAGCATAGTAAAGTAATACCTTTATTGAAATCTGGTAGTACATAGAACCGCGCCAATTTTAGACCTATTTCTATACAGTCAACACTTAGTAAAATTTTTGAAAAAATCATTCATGTTCAAATGTTAAATTTTTTTAATGTAAATAATTTACTTCATAAAAATCAATTCGGTTTCACAAGGAGTCGCTCGATAACTGTTATCGGTGTTGAGTTGATTAAATATATCTTCAATACGTGGGAGAATTCACAGGATGCTTTGGGTATATTCTGTGACTTATCCAAAACCTTCGATTGTGTTCACCATGAAACATCAATCAGGAAACTTCAACACTACGGTGTAAGAAGTGATGCTCTTAAAT
Source organism: Parnassius honrathi (assembly GCA_018247895.1). Classification (NCBI taxonomy): domain Eukaryota; kingdom Metazoa; phylum Arthropoda; class Insecta; order Lepidoptera; family Papilionidae; genus Parnassius; species Parnassius honrathi. Next base: position 1,473 of record DWHP01001961.1, on the reverse strand, counting down.
TAATTATTTCGTAATTATGTAATTGAACGCAAAAAGTTGTCATTAGTATGAGTTCTTCCGGGTCGATTGTACAAATGGGCGTGCCTCAGGGCTCAATTCTCGGCCGCTTTCTGTTTCTTGTATATATTAATCACTTTCTTTACGTAGTAGGGGAAAACCATGATATAGTATTATTTTGCTGATCATACTTCATTAACTTTCAAATTAAAACGATAGTTATTAAATTACGACAATGTAAAAAATACTATTGGCAGTGTAGTGGCGGTTAAGAATATCTACTACCTCATATATACTCGTGGGTGTCGTAAAAGGCGACAGAGGGAAACAGGCAGGAGATGTGCAGCAGCATCTTCCTGATTGCAGCAACAGTACAAAAAAACTGCGGTTGCCAATTCACTCACCAGGCGTAGCAACTATGGCAATATACCCCCCATGTGAAACGAAGCAAATAGACGGCCCCCAGTCCCCGGCGGCCCCACTATTCCTGGGTACGGTGGCGACCATGGTAACGGCGGGGCAGGGGGGTGCTAAGAGTCTCCAGTGGAGGTTCGGTTGCCACCTACGACGACTCGACCTGACAACATATAACGCACGCACCCTGAGGGCTGACGAGAAGATTCTGGAGCTAGAAGAAGAGATAGACAAGTTGCGCTGAAATGTTATAGGATTATCCGAGATCCGAAGAGAGGGGGAGGACGCGGTGATTCTCGAATTCGGCAACTTGTTCTTTTATCGAGAGGGCGACCATCTGTCCCAAGGAGGTATTGGATTTATCGTTCACAAGTCTTTCGTTAACAACGTTGTAAAGACTGGGAGTGTATCTACAAGGGGTTGCGTACCTTATACTCAGAATCACCAAACGGTATTCACTGAAGATCATACAGATTTACGTACCAACGTCGGTACATCCCGATGAGGAGGTGGAGGAAATGTATGAAGATATTTCTAGTGCCATGCATTCCTCCAAAACTCACTATACGGTGTTAATGGGAGACTTCAACGCAAAACTGGGCACGAGAAAGAACTGTGAGCTGAAGGTAGGGAAATTTGGGATAGGGCAACGGAACCCAAGGGCCCAGTAGCTGGCCGACTTTAGGGAGAAAGAGGGACTTTTTATGCAGAACTCTTTCTTCCAGAAGCGGCCCCACTGAAAGTGGATCTGGCCAAGCCCCAACGGTTCGATAAAAAATGAGATTGACTTCATTATCATGACCAGACGCCAACTGTTCAGTGATGTCTCAGTAATCGCAAGTGTGAAAACTGGCAGCGATCAACGAATGGGTAGGGGCACACTGAACCTGAACGTTAAGTTGGGGAGATCTCGTCTAATGAAGTCAACGGTCCGTCTCCCTCGTGCTTTAATCCAGAATCCTGAAAACTTTCAGCTCGAGTTACATAACCGCTTTCAGTACCTAGAAGATTGCAATGCAGTGGACGATATGAATGACAAGCTCGTGGAAACTGTCCATGCGG
>DWHP01001960.1:0-15118 GCA_018247895.1 Parnassius honrathi | reverse complement strand
GGTCGGCTCGACCGGGGAAGGACCACGCTCTCACAGAACACCAGCGTCAAATAGCAGCTTAATGCTGCTGTATTTCGTATGGTGTGTGTAGAGAACCGGAGACCATTTTTACTGGAAAAGAGGCATTCCAATTTAGTCCTCAAGGCTGACAACGCATCTGCATTTTGATTCGCAAACGAGGAGAGATGTAGATGTCTATGGGCCACAGCAACCACTTACCATCCATACCACCATCAGGTGGACTGTGTGCTCGCTTGTCACCCTTTTCCTATAAAAAATAAAAAATAGCAGATGCGTTGCCGGCCCTTTAGAAAGGAGTAAGCTCTTTTTTTGAAGGTCCCTAAGTCGGTCCGGAAAAGTCGCCGATGGTAAACAATTCCACAGAGAATTTGTATGAGGAAGAAAACTCCCAGTAAAACGTACAGTAGTGGACCGCCAAGCATCCAGATGGTGAGGGTGGTATCGGGAATTTTGACGAGATGTGCGTGCGTGGAATTTGGTGGCTGGAACTAATCCGAACAATTTCTCAGAACACTCCCCGTAGTAGATACATTAGAAAACGCAAAGGGATGCAACATCCCTACGCAGCGTCAGTGAATCGAGCCGGTCAGAAAGAACTCGGTCGTTGACGATTTGAATCGCTCTGCGCTAGATGCGGTCGACTAAAAGGAGCTGGTACGGGGTTGCCGCGGCCCAGAGATGAGAACAGTACTACATGTGGGGCCAAACTTGCGCTTTGTAAAGCTGCAAGCGATGTGTCGGCACGAAATACTGTCTCGCTCTGCTGAGCACGCCAAGCTTTTAAGAGACCAATTTGGCCATCCCCTCCAAGTGACCACCAAACAGCACACTATTCGACATGTAGACGCCGAGGATTCCAGTGCTATAAAACGCAGCAAGGGGAGTGCCTTCAAATTGAGGAGATACGAGAGATTTTCTGGGGATTAAATTGGACTAGATTTAGCCACCCCCAATTCGAAACTTTGTTAAGCAAAGACTCGACTTCAGACACAAGTTTGTCTCGGTACTCGTTTTTCGGAGAAATATTGGCACGACCGGTGTATAAGGCATCACCAGTGCTGTCGTTTGCATAGCAATGAATGTTATCGGTTTGCAACATACCATTGATATGCAGAAGAAACAGCGTTGGTGATAGCACGCATCTGCCTCCGATGGGCACCAACAGAGGACGGAATAAAAAGTTCCGTACCCAGAAGTACCACATCAGCGACAGAATCGGTAACAACGCTAGGATCGTCTGGCGAGAAGCAAACCCGCCCCCAAGGGTAGGATGCAAAAAAAGACCGCATCCCATCCCAATCAGCCGACCTATAATGCCATACACTACAACAATTTGCAGAATGCAACCGCGACGTTAATGTTATTAGCACCACACTCCGGCAAGACAGCGGTCCAACGAGCGTAAAGGGGTGTCGACGGAAACCTGATATCCATCCAGATGAGAGGTCAGCAGAAGGTCCAACAGGGAAGGTACATGAATTTCCATATCTGGGATCCGCGTAGGCAGTCAGTTGTGTCAGACCTTATGTCAAAGCAAAGTCTTAAACAGATCTCTCCGCATGATTGGTTAAACGTGAACTGAGCCATTCGGCATGGTGGGCGTTAAAATCGCCAAGGATTACGATCTCTGCGGAAGGGATCTGCTGTAACACGGAATCTGTTTTCATTTGGACGTAGACAAGGAATCGGTCTGTTACGGTATTACCGCTATGGGATGGATGGATGGATAGAGGCGTAGACGCGGGGATGGTCGTCGCTGTCTATGCGAAATGTGCGGCCATAGGATGGACAGGTCCATACCTTCAAGGCTGCCGAGGCTTTAAAAACTGATGTCCTCCCTGACGTATACGCAAACTCCGGCTAATTTGTAACCCGGGTGGGAGAAATATGAAGTATCAGCTGGAGAGGACCCTGAGTCTCGGTTAAAAAGAGCAAGGCCAGCTTCGCCGTCTCCAGGTGGTAGTGGACAGCGTTAATGTTGGAATAAAGTCCTCTGATGTTGCAAAAATTCACGGATAGCGTGACAGGGGTCACCTTGATGTAGTTGCTTCGCTTGCCCCGAACAGTTTTTGTTGCAAACGGAATTGCGCCCCCTCTCCCCTCAGAATACGCGGGAAGCCTGAGCACCCACGCTCGGGAAAAGTAGGATTACTACGTCGAGGATGCTCAGTGAGGGATTCTCCGTCACTAGGGGTGCTGGTACCCTCCTGGGGTTCCCTTCATTCCGCTAGGGGAGGGGGGGTTAATTAAAAGTTAGTCCCATGCTAGGATTTTCCGCTGTGTGGTGAAGGCAGCTTACAAACATAAATTTCACAATGACAAACATCCAGACTTGGAACAGTTATTTGTAGGCCATACGAATACTTGTTCCGTGCGAGATTTGAAAGCGTAACTCAAAGCGCTGATACTCATTGCCAAGCCACTTCTCTATGGAGCCATCAGCGGTCAAGTTCTACAGATCATGTTTATACGCTGAGATTATCGAAATAATCAAATTATATTTAATGTTTTTGTACCCTGTTATATACAGAACCTCACTCCTGTTAAAATATAATTTAATCCCTATTGGAACCTGTCGTCCCCGGAGCGCAGATCGCTTTATTGTCATTTAACTTTGATGCGTTATCGTTGGGGGACATCTCGTCACACGTTATTGTTAACTACTATTTTTACCTACATTTAACAATGCTTATGGGACAGTGCGAGATCTTGCCAGATAATTCTGGATACAGTGGCAGTTTTAGTTATTATATAGCGTTTAGTACCTAGTATTAGACTTGAATAGTGTCTGTTTCTAATCCTCAATTCTGATTATCTATCTCACTTTTGTATTTTCTAATTAATTTATATAAATGAAACAACGAGAACGTGTTACAGGACACTCACTTACTCGTATATTATAAATTTAAGCTTTTGGAGAATTCTCCTATCCGAATTTCGTACACGGCGGCCAGGCTCAATGGGAACTCTCTGCGGCAGGACTACAGTGCACGAGCTTGCGCAAGCACAGCCGCGTCCTCTATTCTCCAACCTTCATAGTTCATAGTCCTGTGGACCGGAGATAGATCACGCACACGTTCAATATCCTTACGTGCTTTCCGCGGCACTGAGAATTTCTTGATAGATAAACCCAATATCTGATTATCTGATGCAACCAAAAGGTGCTTCTATCGGCTAAAAGCCTATGTATATACGAAGGAAATCGTATCAAAAATCACTTTTATTACCAGTACTATTCAGTACTGCAGTTATATTATGGTATACATGGTAGAGCCACACAGCAGCCACATTATGGTTGTAGCACGAATGGGTCGGCTCGACCGGAGAAGGATCACGCTCTCACAGAATATCAGCGTAAATTAGCATCGTAATACTGCTGTATTTCGTACGGTGATTATAGAGATCCGGAAACCCTTTTTTCCTGGAAACGAAACCCTCTATCCTAGTCCTACAGTGACAACACATCTGCTTTTATAAATATAGATGTCTATGGGCCACAGTATCCACTTACCATCAGTTGGATTGTGTGCTCGTTTATCACCCTTATTCTACAAAACCTACCTAAAAATCTACCTGTATAGATACCGCAGTATATTTAATTGATTATGTATACATCGCTGAAAATATACTTCGAAATTTAACCTATACTTTAGCAACAAAATAATTCTGCCCATTCTACATACATAAAGCATAAAGTCAAGCAAATGTGTGTTTAACAAAATAATACCTTACCACGGTATTTTTTCAGATTTGTCTATCCATTTTGCAGTTTCGAAGTCGACTTCACGTATAAGTGGGTCAGTTTGCATCAAGTTTTCGTGACACATAAACATCACTGATTGAAGCTGGCTAATTAATGCTAATTCACTTGATAAGTTTTGTATGTATTGGGTTTTGCTTCAATAAGAGTGCATGTTGTTGTTTTTTATTTCAAATCACAACGATTCTAAAGATGTTTTCACTTTAATAAATCTTTATTCGTACAAGTTAAAGTTATTTATGCATAATTACAGAGTTATTAACTGAAACGGTAGGTCATTCATATTTTAAATGAACGTGTTATTTTTTTTATAATTTGACAGTTTGTTCCTAAGATTTCGGTGCTGCATCAGTTTTCGTGTACCACTTGTTATAAAAGTTAAGATATTCATTGCATGCCCTTGACTATACATTCATTCGATGTATTATTCTCTATCAATTCGAAACGAAACATTTTGTTGTTTGTCATTGGTTTGAACATATTGGTTTACACGATATGTTTGTCATTTGTGGACCGATTTTGATGAATATGATTTTTAAGGGTGTAAAAATAGGGTATGAAGTTTTTTATCTAACCATTTAAACAATATTCGAGATTTTTATATTTGGTTCCATAAAAAAAGTTAAAAAAAATAGTATTTATAATAAAATGTAAAAGCTGACCGTAGAAAACTAAAAAGAATGATTCCTTACAAAAGCTACAGAACTTGGGGTTTTAATACTTCTATCCACGTTACCATAATACAGCAATAGTTATGTATTCTGTGATACAGGCAAAAATCCTACCGTGGGTAATTTTGAATTATGAAAAAGAAATATTTTCTTATTGAATAACGGTGACAAACGAGTACACAGTCCACCTTATGGTATATGGATGCTGTGGACCATAAACATCTACCATCTACCCTAGATTAATGATCAAAGTTCCTATGCGCTGTCACCTCGGACGACTAAAATTGAATGGCTCGTTTTCAGTAAAAAGAGTCTCCGGTTCTCTACACTTACCATGCTAAACAGCAGCACTAAGATACTGTTTCACGCTGGTATTTTGTGAGAGCGTAGTCCTTCCCAGATCGAGCCAGTCCATTCGTGCTACAACCGTAACAAAACCGCATTGTGGTTCTACGACGTAAAATACTCTTTTTACTACGTCATTGCTGGCTGCACGCATCGATGGAGTGAGCTATGCTCGGAGATTCTATGCGAGATAAATCCGTAAGATACCTACCCGCAGAAAAAGAAGTCTAACCAATAAAGAGTATTTTTTAAAGCATTGGGTGACAAACGAACGCACAGTCCACCTAATGGTTAGTGGATGCTGTGGCCCATAGACATCCACATTTATCCTCAATTAATAATCAAAATACAAATGCGTTGTCCCCTCCGACTAAGATGGAATGCCTCGATTCCAATAAAAAGTGTCTCTGGTTCTCTAAATTCGCCATCCGAAACACAGCAGCATTACGCTGCTATTTTACGCTGGTATTCCGTGAGAGCGTGGTCCTGCCCCGTTTAAGCCAATCATTTCGAGCTCTATCGCGTAAAAGAGTATAAAAAAGAGCATATCAGCATTATTATCATTATTAAAGCTTTTAACAAGCACGGTCCTGAGCCACCTGCATCCATCGATTCTTCTTCAGCATTCGACTCTTCATACATGTCTTGCAAGGTCATCACTTCGTCTACTGGGAGCCGCCCTGACAAAGAGTTTATAACCACCGATAATTATTCACAGCCCTCCACAGCCGTTCCTTAAATAAAATTGTATATAACCTTTCACTACAAACCTCCAACAAAAACTCCTACACAAAACACTAATCTGAGTAGAGTTAGAACAAAATTAATTTTCTAATAACGCTTCTCTATCATCCTTTGTTCTCGTCAAAGCAACTTATGGCATTATCAAAAACTGAAGAAAAAAGTTTTGCGGCACTCGTCCTGAACTAAACTATAACATGGTCGCAATAGAATACTATATTGAATGCATGCTGTCGTATAAGCCAATTAATAAAATAGTACATGTATCGTTTGTAGGCGATAAGTACAAAACTTTTTCGCTTGAGCTTGGATCAATAACAAACATCCATACATTCTAAAATCAACCTTAATCCACTCCCACAGGGTAGAAATTTACGCGTGCCGCTTCGAATGCTTTCATTTGCTTGTTACCAAGCGAGTTCGCGGATGAGGGAGGGATCAGCAACCTTTTTCTGGGGCGGCCCTGTTGGGACTTTCACCTTTATTCTCGAGCTACTGTTTCTAGGCGAAATTTTACGCTTTAAAGATTCTAGGTTGTCAAAATTACAAATCGAGAGATTTGTTTATATGCAAAATCATTTATTATACTTAATGTAGACGTCGAAAGTGATTATTCAAACGATGAAATTAAAGAGACTTTTTATAATGTATTCCTTAAAAATTATGCCTAACGTAATATTTTATTAGAAAGTGAAACAAAACTCGTCTTCTAGCGTTGCCAAATCATTAAAAACTGTATTGTGTTGTTATTATGTGTATGAAACGTTTAATGCCGAACAATTACTGTTGCATATCGCAAGGGCGTGGCAACTAGTAACGCTAACGAAAAGCTAAATACAACATAACAGTTATTACACATTAAAAAAACTAACGCAAAAAGGTTGGCAACGCGAGACCGCCGCCATAAATGCACTCTCTAACGCAACGGGGCTATTACAGCTCTCCGAAGCGAATCGATTTAAACGCCTTCAGCACCAATTTGGAAAACCAGTTTTTATTTTGTATGTATTAGAGGCCATGGATACTCGATTCTCTTTGTGAAGGACGACGTCTGTTAGATCATTTTGTTTCCGAGGCGAGTCTCGACCGCGCTTGCGCGAGTGTGCGTGTATGCGTGTGTCAGTGAAGGTGCTTCGTTTCTGTGTGGGTTTGTACATCGGTTCAGTCACGTAGGCTCGGTTAGCTTGCATTGACTATCGAGTTTTAAGGACAAAACAATCGTTTCGCGATCTTCCTTTGTTTTCAAAGATTTACAAACGTCATTATATTACTCACACCGTATGACGTAACTTTTAGTAGATCAACTATCTTTATAACCAAATATTTAAATTTCGTAATACTCCAATAAGTACTAAAATAACTAAAAAAAATGATGCATTTGTTATAGATTTGTTTTAAAACTATTATTAAGCCACATAAAATACCGCAAAGGACAACATAAAGTACGGTATATGTTTATTTAAGAAGTTTTGCATGAATTTAATTACTATGTAGCAGTTACACGAAATGTCCCTTGCACTCGACCGTAAGTGCACATAGCAACAGATCGCGTCAGCTGTGGCAGAGTAGGGCCGAGCTCTGACGGAGAGTCCCGAAAACGCACGATTGATTCCGATACCCTGCGAAAGTTGCCTTTGTGTACTATGTAGAACGATCGAGAAATTTAACATCACGTTAATATCCTACATTAGGGGGACTGAGTCCCAGGATAAATCTAATTTGAGATGTATTTTTTATAAAATAGAAATAACTAAAGTACATAGTAAGTGGTTCAATAGCAAATGGACACCTGCGAAAAAACAATGAAGTCAGTGAAGTCTTCAATCACCTCCGACCTCCTGACCGTACAGCTTCTAATGGCACTGGCTCTCTTTATCCTTTCAACAGGAACCCAGTAGCACACGCACTGCTGGGTAGAACACGTAGGCAGGTAGTTGCCCAGACTGAGTACTAGCTAGAGAAGGAAAACTATTCTTAAAACTATTTTTAGTTACAAATCAAAATGCAGATACGTTGTCACTACACGTTGTCCCCTGAGGACTAGGTCGAAATACCTCGTATACAGTAAAAGAGTCGCCGGTACTCTACACTCACCATACGAAACACAGCTGCTATTACGCTGGTACTCTTTGAAAGACCTAAATTGAGTCTATAGGACATTTTTAACTTTCTGTAATATATAATATCAACTAGGTTGGAGCTATTACTTCGCTTACAGATAATCCATCCCTACTACGTCCTAGCTCGGACTCGGTCTCTACGTTGCATCCTAAATCTAGTATTTGACAGCATAGTTAAACGTGGAAATGCATTTACGCTTCACAATGGATTTAATTCATTGTTAACATACGTACATAATGTATTCAATTGCTAGCAGACGCATTTAATTGAAAATAGGTATTTATCTTTGATTATATATAAAGGAGTACGTAATCTAACTTTCATTATTATTGTTACTATTACACCGCTACACAAGTCCACTGCCGAACGTATGCCTCCCCCAAGGAATGCCACGAAGCACGAAAACACCATCAAGGTACGGACTTACTAAACTAACGATCAAACAGCCTACATCTTAACTGTAGCAGCGGAGAGTGACGTGATTGCCACCATGCCGGTTCTGTTTTAATTCGTATAAAAAGTTGTACAAAATTATTGTAATGTTATATACATTATGCTTTTTACTGGTTATTCTGCGGACAAAGGTATTTTCTGAACGTGTGGTCAATAATGTGATTATGTATTTATGTATATTTATCATTTCAATACATAATTATACAGCTTAAACAGGTGAAAAAACTATGTTAATATCGCACTAATAATAATTATTATTACTTATTTATTGCACACCTCAAGCGATATGGAAGATACATTTTATTGTTACATCTCTTTTTAATAATATTATGTCATTCGTAGAAGATTGGTGCCAGTTCAGGTTCAAAGAACCGTATTATATGCAGGTCTACAGCTCCCTCGCTCAGTATAATAAACAGAGATCACATTTATTACGAATATAAATTATACTACATAGAGCAAATTAACAATTTGGGTATAAAGAAATAAATAAAATAAAAACCATGTGTGTGAGTGTTAACATGTGTATGTTTGCGTGTATTTATGAGATTATTCGAAATAATTGTGCAGTGTCTGTCTGAAGGTATACCACTAGTTTATTTTTACATAACTATTTGTTGAAATGTTTACGGCGATGTTTCTTTTGAGGTATATTTGTAATTGCGTGTGTTTTAAAAAAAAATGTCTAGAGCAATAAATAGTTTTCAATAAGTATAATGTATTAAATAATAACCTATGTTGAATATAAATTATGCTATTTATAAAAATACATGCGAGTAACAAATCAATAACTTTCTATTTAATTCGAGTATTAACTTCAACATATACATACGCGATTCCATTAATTATATTTTTAGGCAACAATTCTGCTTGACGGCTCCCACATCGTCAGTGTAGAGTTCTTTGTTCGTTTCTTTAAATAATTTTACACCTTATTCTCTGAGAAGAAGGTTGATGTTCGATTGTAGATACTAGACCTAATGACTGTTCGTATATGACGAAAGGGATAGTTTCGTTGGGGAAATTATATTCGTTTTTATGGTAGGTTACGCAAATTGATGCTTGAATAATATAGTTACAGCTTATTGAAAAACTTCATTAGGGTGTGGTGGACGGGCATGCAGGATAAAGGTAAGAGGACCATCTTATGTGGGGAACAAGTCAAAAAAGTGTCCAGCTGTGAGCAGCAAGTTAAAGTTCAAGAAGCAACCAAAATAGTGCTGGTGCAACAAGAGGAAATAATATGAATTTAAGAGTTGTACATGGAATGAAGGGTGCCGAGTTTTAAAAATTTAATATCTCTGGTGACTAGTGTATTAGAAAATATTTTATAAAACGTCAACTATTTACGAAGTTCAAAGTAGTTTAGTGAATATAACCTATGAAAATGGCAGAGTGCTTTTATCTTTGTAAGGTTTTGATAATACTTTTTTTATTTAATGTCTTTACTGTTATAAAGCTTAAAAAATCGATCGAACAATAATGTATAAAGTTGTAAAGTGAAAAGTTGTCCAAGTGTGCCGAATTTATTATTCAATTAACAATTTTTCACTTTTATAATTATCTTGATAAATGATCTTTAAAATTTGTACCCATGCTACCGAGGTGCCACCCCAATTGGACGCTTCTCGACGGACACTTTTTCACACTCAGTGATAGACCTCCTTATCCTTGCCTTTACATTCCGTAGCCACGGGTTCGAATACTAAACAAAAGATAAAATTTAAAACATTGTTTGTATAAGTACACCAAGACTGCAAATTTAATATAATTGATAGAATCAGGCGTTACTTTGCGGAAATCCATTATAACAAAAAATAAAATTGTAAATTTCTTTGCAATCTTCCGCTAAACAAGTTGTTTAGCGGAAGATTGCAAAGAAATTTACAATTTTATTTTTTGTTTACAAATTACCTCATTCGAGCATAGTTTACCTGTTAAAGGGCTTTCGTTAAAAATTGTACTGAAAATATGTGTCACAAAACTTTGCATTCTATTTATTAAGCTACTTTTTAGTAGAGTTAAGGGTAAAAACCGAACATGTAGTTCTTTTAAGCCCGTAAAATTCTATTTCTGGACATGGAACTCTCGTTTTTAAATAATAAGGGTGACAAACGAGCATACAGTCAATGTGATGATCAGTGGAGGAAGTGGCCCATATACATTTATCCTCAAGTAAGAATCAAAACGCACATGCGTTGTCACCTCTGAGGACCAAGATGGACTTCCTCATTTTCATTAAAATATGTCTCCGGCTATCTACACTCATCATATGAAACACAGCAGCAATAAGCTGTTATTTTTCTCTGGTATTCTATGAAAGCGTGGTCCTACCCTGTTCAAGCCGAACTATTCGTGCTACAACCGCAATATAGCTTACTGACGTCTTATATCCTACGAAAATATTACTTTACACTTTACACCGTTCTTATAAAATATGCCCTACGCCGAGTACACCGCAACTACAGAGGTATGGAGTGTATAGGTAAGGAGTACCGACTGTGGATTACAAAGTGTCCGTAGAAAACCGTTAAATAAGGGTGGCGCCACTATAGCTACGGTGTAAATTTTAAAGAACGCGCCGAAAAATATTAGTGGGATAGACGACTTTTTCGAGGTTATATTTACTATATAAAGTTATTTTACATTTTGGAGGTACTGAGCAGTGTAGCAGCACACTTCACACCGTCGACAACAGCTAGGTTCATTTCATGTAGCTGTTTCCTGAAGCTACTCCAGCGCAGTTGTGGAGAGTTTTTGAACAGTTATTTATTGCTTACAGATGGACGCTTTTTCAACTATTCTCTTATGAGAGATTGTTCTCCTTACCTCTACATTCCATATACAGAGGGCTAACCAAAACAGCCATCTTGCCTCCACCCTCTGCGTTCTTGTTCACTCCTTGTATGTCTCCTGATTACGCCCCTCGCATTCATTTTCACGATACCCTAACATTAACCTTCACGCTACATTCCAACATTCCTACATATTAAAATAGTAATAAAAATAATTAATCTTGAGCAAAAATTAAATGCGTTCAATTTCGTCATCTCTTAGAAAATGTGTCGACACGGAATAATAAAGACATCTACGACTTTTTTGTTACCAGGGCGTTTTTCTGTTACTGGCACCAATTAGGAATAAGGATATTTGAAAGATTTCTTAACGGTAGTTAATTTGTTAGTAGATTGTAGTAACTATTTCTTTCTTAAATATTTAACATACTTTATATTAATTAAATTAGAAATGGATAAACCAAACAACATATATTCCTAAAAGTAGGAGAATTAGAAGATATTAAGAAGAAAGTTATAAATGTGAATAATATTAAAGAGCAGCACTGAGGCGTTGTTTTTGTATACGTACACTGAAAACCGAAAAAGTTATAAATAAAATTGCAACTTTTCAATTATGATGAGACTGTGAGATCGACCGCATAACAGTTCACCGTAGTACCAATTAGCGATATCAGGTGAAAACAAAATTACCTAATTGATATACATCCGTAAATAATTGCGTCCTAAGAGGTACATCGTTTATCTAAATAACGGAGCAAAAACACAAAGCATTGCTTCAACTTCGATTCATCGTCATCATCATTATCATCATTATAGCCCCTCACTAGACCACATGTAAACATATACGACAAATTACTTTCCTGAGCCATCACTCCATCTGTTGGTTCGCTTAGCTGTACAATGCTTCCGCTCGGAAAACTTTTTCTTCTCCATCGGTTAATTGCACTTCGAGCTTTATGGCCGGCCTATTTCTACTTAAACTTACTGATCCGTTGGGCTATATCGGTTGCTATCTCTTCCGTAGATATCCTCAATACGAATCTTATCACGCAGAGAAACTTTGAGCATAGCTCTCTCTATAACTCCCTGAACGACCTTGAACTTCCTCATACAGCCAAGAAAATTGCGATTTACAATCCACCTACCAAGCGTAGTAAATATAGCAAAAAATTCTCTCAACTTTGATTACAAAAGTAAGAAAAAAACAGGGTTCATTCTTACTTTGATAAAATTATAGTCTAGTATCGGACGAAAAACTACACGATTAACAAGATTCAGTATTCTTGAGGCAAAACTATTTAACCACTTTTATGACTAAACAGTTGATCCTACGCAAACTTTCCCGTTTGAAAATCTTAACGAACCATTAATCTTAAACCGTTGAGAGATCAAAGCATCCCCAGAGTTCCTCTTTTAAAACCACTGTAACGATAACAGGAAAGTTATTAAAAGACGATAAGGATTTGGTTACGTCCATTTTCCGACAAGTAGAGCACTCTCGAAACAATCTCGTGCAAAATGTAAAAGATGATGGCAAATATTGTGCTATGATCTTTTTTAACAGCATATAGAGTGACAATCGAGCACACAGTCAACTTGATGGTACGTGGATATTGTGGCATATACATATCTATACGCGATTAAGTATCAAAATACAGATGCGTTGTCACCCTAGTTCACTAAGATGGAATGCCTCGTTCCCAGTAAAAAGGGTCTCCGGTTCTCTAACACAAAATTATTCAGTATTACGCTGACATTCTGTAAAAGCGCAGTACTACCCCGATGTAGCCGACTGATTCCTGCTGCAACCATAATATATCTGCAGCGTTGCTCTACTACGTAAGGTCAATTTAAATAAAAAATTAACAACAAGTCGATATTGATTGACTTCTCTTAATATTTTAATACTGTGGCGGCTGAACCCCACCCCAAAATAATACCGTTACCGTTACTGCCTATCAAAAATCCATTGCTGAACATGGCCTTGGCGAGAAATTGCCTCGTATGGGGGTTTTTTGCCTCGCTGGGCCAGCGGGTTAGCAACCGTTATTTTTTGTCGTTATTGTGCCCGTCTTCTTTTTATTTTTTTATTTTACGAAAAACGAGCACACAGTCCTCCTAATAATGAGTAGATGATGTGGCCTACGTCTATCCTCAATCGAGAATCAAAATGCAGATGCGTTGCAATAAGGATTAAAATGGAATAACTCGTTTAAAAACTTAAAAAGTACCATCGTAAAATAGCAGCGTTATGCCACTGTGCTTTGTATGGTGAGTGTAGAGAACCGGAGATCCTTATAAAAAAACGTAAACTGATTACACCCTCATCTATAGAAAATCATAAGATTTTTCTGGCGTTTGTCATAACCGCCTGTTATGATATCCACGGGACGAAACGATGTGACGGATTTCTTTACGCCATCACCTCACAACAAATAAAAATACTTCAAGCATCTACGTTAAATAAACTTAGGAAGAAAAATCTGTGGCGGACAGACCGAGCTAATTCTAGATATGTCATAAAATATGTTTTGTTCTTAATTTTCTTATCAAATACTAACATTGAGCATTGACATACTGCAATTTTTGCACTGCTTCTCGTAACTAATCTAGATATTTGCTCTAGCAATTCTTGATATGTTTGTTTTGCAGTTGAAAACTATAAGTGTTTTATCACTTTCTCACAAGTTTCGATTGGTTTCGAATGGTTAACGAAATATATTAGAGCCGGGAAAATATGAGAAATATTCTCATAACGTATTCCTCAAAACTTAAAAACTAAAGTGTCCAACAAATACCTGTTGCCAGTGATAACATAGGGACTACAACGTGGTTCTTCACTACTGTTAAAGTAGCTTAGCGCATTAGGGGGCTATGTTCGGAGCTTCACACACATCATTCAACATTTCGTTCCACACCATCTGGATTCTTGGCGGTCCACTACTGTACGTTTCACAAGGAGTTTTCTTCCGCGTACGATCTCTCTGTGGAATAGTTTACCACCGGCGAGTTTTCCGGACCAATACGACCTGGGTACCTTCAAGAAAAGAGCTTACTCCTTTTTAAAGGGCCGGCAACGCACCTGCGATTCCCCTGGTGTTGCGACGGTAGTCACTTAACATCAGGAGAATATATGCTCGTTTGCACCCTCTTCTATAAAAAAATAATAGAATCCTTGACGATAATATCCACAGTAGAACCGGAGTACTTGACATTGCTTAACGGATATAACACAGATGAAGTGGAAATGATCCGGCCCTAAAGCTCGAAAAACGAACCACCGATATGAAATTTCTTGAGTGGCCGTACCGGTAAGCAAAGTGTAGGGTAACCCCCCACTACATAGAGTGACGACCCGTTAAGATATACAGGATGTCGATGGATGCAGGGGCTAAGGACTATGTTTTGTGCCATTTCTAGTGAGTGACCTAAATTTGGCAGGGGACTTGTGAAGGGCTGTAATTAAATAATAATAATTTTTTTTACTATATGCGAGCAGCTATGCAGGTCTAAGGAAAGAGACCGGTATCACCGCGACCTAGAAGATCTATTGTGATCGCTGCTATGGCTATAGTTCACGGCTAAGCCCCATGTCTTCAATGAATAGAAGGAGTTGCTTAGTCGTGAGCAATTTCACTTCTTCTGGGCGGAGTAGGTAGTTTCCCAGATGAGTGTTACGTTTGCGCGTTAAGGGTCCGCAATCAGGTAGTATGTGTAGAGGCGTTTCTACCGTTATGGAACAGAACCGACACATCCTTGAGTTGCTTAGTCCCAGGACGGACAGGACAGGACAGGTGCTTTTTTAAACAACAGTGTCCAGTTAGGGCTCTTGCCAGAATGCGCAATTTATTTTTACTTAATCTATGGGCTTCTGAGGCGAATTTACGATCAAAAGCCCGGATTAAGGTTTTAGAATGTTTTAAGCCTTGTATGTCAGACCAGATCTTAAGTGATTTATTGTGATAAAGAGTTTCAATCGGGCTAGGCTTCTTGAGATTCCACAAAATAGCTCCAAATTTTGTGCACTTTGAGCCCTCCTGTGCAAGTTTGTCGGCAAATTCATCGCCTACAATACCTTCGTGACCCGGAACGCATCTTAAAACGACCCTGTTATTACATCCCAGGGCGTTGAAACGGTTCACGCAGTCTCCAACTAGCTTCGAGTTCACTAAGTTTGACCTCAGCGCTAGCAGTGCTGCTTGACTATC